>NW_021024612.1:245346-261601 GCF_004153795.1 Camellia sinensis | reverse complement strand
GCCGTGCCATTCTTGCCTCAGAGGATGAGGATTCAGATTCATTTGCAGTTCTCGCATTATCCATTCACTATAGGCAATTATAGCAGTTATCAACATGGGCAGTTATCAACATGGGCAGTTATCAACATGGGCAGTCATTTGTTTAAAAATCAGTATGTCATCAATGAATACAACAATAAAGTCATCAAGGTATGGTTTAAAGATTCTGTTCATGAGGTCCATAAATGCAGCAGGTGCATTGGTAACTCCGAAAGGCATAACTAAAAATTCATAATGTCCATACCTCGTTCGAAAAATAGTTTTGTCAATGTCTTCTAGTTTAACTTTCAACTGATGGTATCCTGATCTGAGGTCGATCTTAGAGAACACTTGAGCACCCTGTAACTGATCAAATAAGTCATCAATACGTGGCAATGGGTATTTGTTTTATTATTTTGAATTTATTTTATATAAAAATAAGTTAACAATCCATACACCAATAACTATTATTAAAAAAAAAAACAATTATACTTAATTCCCTCAGTAACAATTTTTTCAATCATTTCCATTTCATCTCTGAAGACAAACCAACCTAAAGAGAAAGAGAGAAGGTGAGCAGAGAGAGTGAAATGTTTTGATTTGGCTTGGTTAGGGTTTGGAAACAATATATGTATATATATTTAGATAGTTTGATCAATTTACAGGACAAATTATTTTAAAATGTGAATCTTTGAATAACAAATATTCAAAATTAAATTTATAGCCGAATAGTTTTTATTTTATATAAGCAATTCTGTGATGATGGATGGCACAATTAAACAAGGGCACAAAACATAATGGCGTTACTATAGAGATCATGTTATATATTAAATAGTATACTTGTCATTTAAAGTCCAATTAAATTTTGTTCATAAAGTCGCAAATCTGAAGAAGCAGACTCTCTCTCTAGCACGTTCGTGGCAGCCCAAACCGAAGCAAATCAAAACGCAAGGCCTCTGTGACCCCTCTCTCTCTCTCTCTCTCTCTCTCAGTCTTCACCGCTTAGATCCAATCCTACGCCGGCGATCCCGATGCGGCCCACCGTCCGATCCTCCTCCTTATTCGCCTTCCTCGCCTTCCTCATCGTCTCGCCGGCGTTCGCTTCCGAGTACGATCACAAGGTATATATATATGCAATTTATCTCCATCTCAAAACCCTAATTTTAGATACCTTTTTTGTTCTAGTTCAATGTTTCAATTCTCAGATCTCGTTTTTTTGCGTTTTGCTATTCGCATTTTGTTCAGATCTATGTAACTGTAGAGGTTGAATTTGTGTGATTTTTGGTATATAATGGTTTGAAATTGTTATAATTAGCGGTTTATTCGTTATGGAAATTGTTGATTTACCGCTCAAGAATATTGATAAACGTTGAATTGGTGTGAAATTATTTTTGGTCATGGTTTAGGGTTTAGACCTCTAGCCGACTGAAGCAAGAGCGGCGATCAGATTAGCTGACGATTTTGCTAGTTGTTGGGTTGGGTGGGGGGTAGGCTTGGGTGAGTTATGACTGTAATGGTGCCTGTTATGGTGGCAGTATGATAGTAGAGACTAGGGTAATGTAGGTAATGTGGTAGTTTCCGGTGTTTAGTGTAGGGGGGTTTGTGTGAGCTGTGTTGTTAAGACACTCCTACTCGCATACCGTCGGGGTATGGTAAAATTAGCTCATTTGAACTAGGTCTTCAAAGAAAGTTATTTGTATTTACTCTTGTGAATTGTCAAAACGAAAGTTTCCCCAATGACTTCCATGTAGTGGGGATGGGTCTTTTGGAGCTCATCATTCGGGGTTTACTGTTGTTGCTATAATTATTTATTGTGACTTTGCTTAGATTTGACTTGATTACTTGTTTATGACTCATCTAAAGTGACAAAAGATCTATTTATTTAGTATTATTATCGTCATTATGTTTGCATGCATTTGTGTTAAAAGTGGCATGGAAACTTAAATTCACTTTTTAGCTCATTAGAGTTTGCTTGCAATGTAGTTTGGATTGCCTTTTTAACAGGCCAATGACTCCAAATCACATAACACTGATCTTGGGAGTGCAGGAAGGAAAGGTGAAGAAATAGGATTGATAAGGGTAATAAAAGAAGAGGAAAAGACTGACTTTATCTAATCCTATTTAAATGTTTAAGATAGGGTGTGCACGTGTCAGTTTGGGTGGTTTGGGAGATTTTTTTTAAACCAAACTGCCCTTGATTTATTGACTATTTGTTCACTCACCGCCAAATTGCATGGGCTCAAAACTGGCGGGTAGGTTGAACATTTGGGATAGTTTTGAACCAATTGCTTGGCGGGTTGGTCAGTTTACTAAAATGCGGCCATGTCATCAATTGAAAAAGCAAAAAAAATGTAAAAAGATTGTTTTAGTATAATAGCAAAACATGGAAAGAAGGTTATTATAGTTCATATACAAACCAAACAATGAAACGCTATTAGATGAAAATTCTCATAATCAAATATCATGGAATTTGATAACAATAATATATCATACGAGTGACAAAATATATTGAAGTCAACATAAACAAATTGATAGTTGAGAGAATCAAAATAATAAACCTAACCAAAAGGATCCAAAACATTTGTACAAGTGGGGAATGGGTTTTCAAGAGTTACAAATCTAAGAAAAGGGAGAGAGAGAAAGTGCTATCATCAGTTGGAGGTTGCCTTGCGTAGGTAGGGGGTGGCAGCATCGTAGTTGACTTATGACTGTGAGGTCGTATCCATAAGGGACATAATGGTCATTAGATCTAGTAAGATCAATGAAATTGTTACACAGTCTTGGGTATAATTTAACTCCAAAAGCTAATTATTGAGATGAAGATGCCCTCATGCTTTAGTACCTAGGAGATGCGAGACTTGGCTTCACACTCTCCCTCACGCCCAAAATGCTCAGTTAACATTGCTATTGAGGTGAGGGTGCTCTCACGCTTTATTACCCAGGTGATGTGAGATTTCGCTTCACAAAAATTAGGGGTTGTTTTTGATGGAAGTTTTGAGGGGTGATTGGTTGTTGTTGAGGTGCAAAAATATATTATACTCATAGCATGACATGTCTGCACAATATTAGGATGAATTATGAAATTTTGAACCGTTTAAAAAATGCCCATATCTACTCAACCGTTATCGCCAATCCTCTAAATGTGTGATGTCGGTGTGGGTTAGGTCAGGTCAACGATTTTAGTATTTTTTTGCAGAATCCTAGTTTATGAGGTAAAAAAGAATAAACTTAGGCTCTATTTGATTCTTTGGATTGGAGTGAGGATATATAATATTTAGGGTTATTGGATGAAATATAATGGTCTTGTTTGGTTTGTCTCCTACAAATTAATCAATTACTTTTTTTCTCTCACACCTATCTATTCAACTAAAAAAAATAAATAAAATCATTCTAAACTTTACAATTATTTTCAAAATATATAACTAAACAAATTTTGTAAACTCTTTCCAGAAAATTATTTTTCAAAATTGTTTCACAAATACAAACCAAACATGGCCAATATGTTTAGAATATGAGATGGATTATATATATTGTGAAATCACTTTTATTATATTTGGTTGGGGTAGGATTTTACACGGGATAAGAGAATAGTGATTATTTTTGACCATTGGATGAAGTATGAGTCTATATCCATTGGTGGTGGTTGTTTTTTTTTGGTTTTTTTTTTTGTGGGGGGGGGGGGGGGGGGACTATTGAATTTAAGGAGTTTATGCTTCTGTAATACACATTATTCTTATGCCATATCCTTACTGCTACCTACTTCAACTCTCCAATGGAAAATTATTGATTTGATTCGTCTAACATTTCCGGGCTTCAGCAGTAACACAAGATTAGAACTTCTTTGTTGTATGTAAATTTCAAATTTTAAAACACATACTCACTCTCTCTCTCTCTCTCCCCCTCAAAACACGCTTTGCTACCCCAAGAAGAAGAGGCCAAATCTATAAAGGCTAATAAAATAAAATAAAATAAAATAAAACAAAATAAAGAATTCTTACGAATCGTTCAGTTTAATTTATAGCAAATTTTTTGTGTTAAATTTTGGATACTAAAACTTATAACGTTATAATTTAGATTTATGCAGGTAAGTCTTATTTAATTATGTGGTCCTTTTTAATTATGTAAGTGGTGGGAATTATCGTAAGTCCATCTAAAATATTATGTACCTTACTCTCAATTGATTAAATTATGTTCCATCCGTAATCAACTAACTCACAATTATGTTCCATCCATAAGTCCGTAAGTCCATCTAAATTATGTTCCATCCGCAAGTCCGTAAATTATGTTCCATCCGGATCAACCAACTCACAATTCGTAATAAAAGCATCAAAATCTCTCATACGCCTTGAGACTCCACCCCCATTCAACTTTTTTGAAGCAAATCCATTAACGTTAAAATCACCTCCCACAACAATTTGGCGAACACAACCCAAACAAACCAATTAACTCCAACAAACGACCATCTAAACCTAGGACTTAGGACCATAAACCCCCATAAGCTAAGCCACTTATCGTTGTCATCAAAATCTCTAAACCTTATAGACAAAAAAAACCCTAAATACTACTTGTAGCTTACCGACCAAAATCCCCGAAGGATCTACTACTGAAAGATAAGGCCTCCTAACTCCTATTCCAAGTCCCCCAAATGCTCCTAAAAAAATTTCAATTTTACTTTCTAGAAAGATTACAATATCTGGATTATTCTTGATCAAAGTATCTTTCACTGCACTTCTCCTACTCCTAGACCCAAGACCCATACAAAATCAATGTGGCCTAGAAGATGAATCGAGTAGGATCATATCATCTTTACTCACTTATTTTGGAACGGAAATGATTTGAAGCAGAAAACATAAGGAGATTAAGGTTCTTCTTTTTCGCTAACTTATACAGAAGGGATAAAGTCGACATTGTAAAATCAAAAGCAATGAGATAGAATCCGTACTAGATATATTCGGTTAGGGATATAGGTGTAGGAAAAGGGAGCTTTAACTAAGTGTGTAATTGTTGCAGAAAATTTAAGCACAAAGGTAAGAGCGGTATTGACATGTAAATTAAAGATTCCTTTGCCAAGAAAGCAATTGTAGAGCAACAATTAAGTCAGATGAGTGGTTGAAAAAGAATAGAAGAAAATTACAGAAGCCAACCTTAGAAATCAAACCTGCAAGCAAGCCAAAAAAAAATACCCATTAGATGCCTAATTCAAACTGTCGTCGAACATTCAGTCCCTTGCTTAGAACTCAATGGACCTGTCGGTATAGTTGGTCCAAAATCAATGAACAAACAGAGCAAAAACCAAGATATATATATATATATATATAGATTCAGAGAGATTCAAATAGATATCAATGAACAAACAGATCAAAAACGGCCATGGCTTCGATCACCTTTTCTTCACTTTGTTCTTGCACCTCCATCTCTAAACGCTCGCCTATCATCTCTTCTCTTCCTCACTCGTCGACAGTAGTCGTGGCTACAACCGTTAGTACAATCGTGGAAAATGAATGGCAAACGACCATGGCTTCGATCTCCACAGATTGGAGCCTGGATACCATCTTAGTCAGATCTTCTCGAATTCGGTGGAGCCGTAAGAATTAGGGATTTTTGATTGAAGGGGATTTTTGGTTTTTCAGATTGGGTATTTTGGTTCAAGAGATGGGGAGGGGGGGAAGCCGAGCGGGAATGGAAAAAAGGGGGTGGAAAATCGAGCGGGAAATTTTTTTTGTTTTTTTGGTAATATTTAAACAGCAAAATGATTCTTTTTTTTAAAAAAAAATTATTTTTTGTTAAAATAATTTTTTTTTATAGTTAATGAATTTATTTTTTTTGCTTCTTTATTTTTTCCAGTTATAAAGGTTGAAAATTTATTTGTTGCATTTTTATTTTAATGAATAGAAAATTATTCTTATTTTTTTACTTTGGTAGAAGTAGGAGTAATATTTTAATGAAAAATAATTTCCATAAATTTTATAAATTGGTTTTTGTTTATTTTTAGAAAAATATAAATTACAAACGCGTTTGGTTTGAACAAAATGTTTAAAAAAAATTAAAAACATAAACTAAAAAGCATGTTTGTTTAGGCCTAAAATATTTATATTTATTTTTTTGTATTATTTATGACGATGGAATTATACACATTATAATTGAAAAAAAATATTTGAAAAAAAAATATATTTGAAAAGAGATGAGAGAGATAGAGAAGAGAAATGAGTAAGAGAGATGAGTGAAAGAGAGAGAAGAGGAATGAGTAAGAGACATAGAGAGTAAGAGACAGAGAGAAAGAGAGACCCATTTCATTTTTTGACTTTTTCCTCTTTCAATAATAATGGGCTCAGAGAAAGAGATGATTGTGATTGAGAGAAATGAACGATTGAGAGAGAAGAGAAATGAGTGAGAGAGAGAGAGACAGAGAGAAAGAAAAAAAGAGAAAGATAAACAAGATGAGCGAGAGATAGACAAAGAGAGAGGGAGAGAGAGAAAGACAGCAAAAAGAGATGAACAAGAGATATAGAGAGAGTGAGATGGAGAATAAAGATAAGCAAGAGAGATAGAGAGAGCCAGCGAGAAGAGTGATGAGTGACAGAGAGAGAGAAAAAAAAAAGAGAGAAACAAGATGAGCGAGAGATAGACACAGAGAAAGAGAGATAGAGAGAGAAAGACAACAAAAATAAATGAACAAGAGATAGAGAAAGAGACATAGAGAGAGAGAGAGAAGAAAGATGAACAAGAGAGATAAAGAGCGGAGAGATATGAAAGAGCCAGAGAGAAGAGTGATGAGTGAGAGAGAGGGAAAAAAATTGGGGAGAGATAGAGAGAAGAGAGATTTTTTATTTGGCGACCAAAACTTTTTGGTTGCCAAAGGTAAAAACAAATTTTTATTTTCCATTCGGCAAGTTTTGGTAGCCAAAACTCAATATACGGCAACTAAAATGGTGGTGGTTGATGTGGTTGGCGGTGGTTCTGGTAACGGTAGTGCGACGGCGGCATTAGGGCAGGTTTGGCGACATCGAGAGTGAGAACCCTAGAGAGAGATGAGAGAGACAGAGAGAGAGTGTGTGTGAACACAACAACACCCATCTCTTTCTTTCTCTGTACTACAACACATTGACAGAGATCCACCAACGTGAGAGAGAACGTGGAGAGATAGAGTTCTAAGAGACGTGTTTGGCACACGTGGGCGAGAGAGAGGGTAGAGAGTGTTTGGGCGGGAAAAAAATTTAATCTGGAACCTTAGATATTGATTAGGAATCATCCCAACTATTCAAATGAAATGTATCTCTTATACATTTTAACATATTTTCAAAAACCTTCCTCCCTTATTATATAGATATATATATTATAATTAATATATAGAAGAAAAGAAAGAAAAAATTAAAAAAAAAAGAAGGAAAATTTTTTCTCCAAAAAATTATGAGCCAACTCAACCCTTGTTTTTTTTTTTTTGGGACTCCTGCATGACTAACTAGGCACTAATCAATTTTTTTAGAATTTTAGAACATGCAATATGTATATTTTCTATAGATAAAGACAGATGAAGAAATCATGTGTCAAGTGGATTTAATTAATTTATTATTCAGTTGTAACTAGCAGTCAAAATCATTTTCTAAGCATATCTTAGCAGTCAAAATCATTAACGTACAACTAAAAATATTTAACGCACACCAGCTTAGGCCTTTAGTTCAATTAGCATTAAATCGCCAATTACTTTTATAAATCCCTCAAATTTAAAAAATATATATATCTAAATTAAGTGAATCTAAAAAATAATTAAGTGAATCTAAAATAAAACAAATTTGCTTTAAATATTTAAAAAAGTTGAAAAAATTAATTATTAAAAATTAAAAAAAATTTAAAATCTGAAATAATATCAATAAGTCTATCAAAATATGTATTATTTACTCATAAGTCATGATGAGTGAATTTTTTTTTTTACACACTTAGCCCTCGCGAAAGAGATTAGTGGTGAAGTTGTGGTAGTGGTAGTGTAAATGGAGTGGCAGGGGTGAAAGAAGGTAATGGTAGTAGTAGTGGTAGTGGTGGTAGTGGAGTGGTGGTGTTGATAGTAGTAATAGTAGTCGTAGAGGTGAAGTGGCGATAGTGGAAGTAGTGGTGGGGGTGGAATGGCGTTTGTAGTAGTGGTGAAGGTGGTACTGGAGATGGATGTGAGAGACAGAAATGAGTGAGAGACAGAAGAGAGAGAGAGAGAGAGAGAGAGTGAGCAACGCAAAACAGTGAGAGAAAGAAAAGAAAGAAAAATAGAGAGATGAGTGAGAGACAGAAAAGAGACATAGAAAGAGAATAGACGAGAAATAGAGAAAGCATGAGCAAAAAATAAAAAGAAAGAGAATAACTGAAAACAAAAAATAAATAAGAAATAAAAAGAAATAGAAAAGAAAAAAAAAAATGAGCAAAGAACAGAGAGAGAAAAAATAAGAAAAGATAGATGATGAAAAGAGACAAATTAACAACATACCAATAGTGTTTGATTATTGTTAACCGTGTATAACGTAAAAATAATTTTAAAAGTTGAAAAAATTAATTATTAAAAAATTAAGAAAAATTTTAAAATTTGAAATAATATCATAAATCTTACAAATCAGATTTATTTACTCATAAGTCATGAGTGAATTTTTTTTACACACTTAGCCCTCGTTTTGATAATGAAATTTTTTTAAAACTTTTTAAATATATGTTTTGTGTCTGTAAAATGATTATTTCATTAGTACTGGTAATAATATTGAAAAATTTATTAAAATGATAAATAATTGGGATATTTTGTCTTTTATTTGTGAATTTTGATTTATTCTTAATTTATTAGTGTTTTTGAAATATGATGATGTAAAAGTATAAATGTTTAATTGTACTTTTTAAAAATAATAAATTATTATTAAAAATTAAATTCATCAGACTGACCTGTATAATGCCTTTAAATTTTTGCAATGTAAAACTATCGACAAACAGCCAATAAAGTTGCCCATTTTAGCATACCTTTCGCGTGAGGGCCCAATTATTAAAAGATGTGTTCAACCCATCAAATGAAAGCCGACACTTCTTCCATCTAAAAATAATATCTATTTTCAGAATTTAATTTCTTTTTATAATACAATTATTACATTTAAAAAATATTATTTTTTCAAAATTACCTTTGATAGTATATTTTTTTAGAATATCAATTGTCATAATTGTACTTTTTGTATTATTAATGGATTTAAAAAAAGGACAAAATAAGAAATTCATATTATTTTAATAATTAATTTTTTAAAAAAATTAATATTTTGAGATAATAAAAAAAAATAAGATATTAATATTTTTTGGATGGTGGGTGTACAACCTTTAAATAAAAATAAAATAAAAATAATTAATTTCTTATTTTCATTCGGCTACCAAATTTAGTAGCGAAGTAGGTATACAGCGACTAAAAGGAATTTGTCGCCGAATTACATTTGGCGACCAAAATTTGGTCGGCAAAAGATTAAAAATTAATTTTTTTTATTTTCATTCGGCTACCAAAATTTAGTAGCGAAAGTAGGTTTACAGCGACTAAAAGAAATTTTGTCGCCGAAACTTGAACATTTGGCGACCAAAGTTTGGTCGGGAAAGATTAAAATTAATTTTTTATTTTTATTCGGCTACCAAACAATTTAGTAGCTAAAGGTACCTCTACGGCTACTAAATTTTTATTTAGTCGCGCAATTGTCATATGTTTAGCTACTAAAAATTGTTTTAGTCGCCAATTGTAATATCTTTAGCTACTAAATTTTTTTTAGTAGCCAATAATCAACATTCCCCTACTAAAAAATTAGTAGCTAAAAAGTTGACTTTTGCCGACTAATATTATTTTTGGTAGCCAATCCGTGCTTTTGCGACTAAATTAGTTTTGGTAGCTAAAAGTGGTCGGCAAAAATGCTTTTTCTTGTAGTGTAGTTTCTTCTCTCATAAATTACCCAAATAAAAAGGAAGGATGCTACCATAAAATTATCAGCCTTGATTCTTTGTTTTTTAGAAAAAAATATCAGAAATCTTTTTAAAAATATAAACACTAATTTTATAGAAATAAATATATATATATATATATTTCTTTTATCATTTTTTTTTAAAATTTTTTTTTTTATTTTATTTTATAATGTGTATGGGTGGTTCTGTTTGGATAAGGAAGTTCCACCAGAGAAGGTATTGTCATGTTTTTATCTAATGTTAACGCTTTCCTATCAAAATGAAAAAAGGCGCAAAACTCCATTTTTATAGTCTCTTTCTGTCCCATTTCCATGTGCTGGCTTTCATTCGCAGACAGGCCCATCTCACGCTACCTTTTAAGGTTTGGATTGGATGCAATGCAAAACTACGACCACATGGGTGGCCGTACACGTGCCCAAGATTAGTGGTTTGCATGCATTCCTTGAAGAAAAAAAAAAAAAGTAATTAACTATAAAACTTACGTTGAATTTTACTTCAAAATAAATTAATATATATAGATTTAAAATTAATAAAATATACGTCATACTCAAAAATTATTCACCATGCTTGGTTGTGTTTTTCAAAAACACTTTTCAGAAAATTCTACTTATTTGTTTTAGTATTTTTTATTTTTTAAATATTTAATATTTAAGCAATTTTTTTTTACTTTTTTTGACATACCTAATATAAATATCCTAAAAAGTAAAAAAATTGTGAAAAAAAACTTTAAAAATTCACTAAAATACCAAAATATAAAAAAGAAAATGCGAAAGATTCAGTAACTTTTTTTATATTTTTGTGTATTTATTAAAATTTTAAAAATATTTTTTTACAAATTTTTTACTTTTAAAATACATCTAAATAAGCTACATTTAAAAAAGTAAAAAAAAAAAATGTTTAAAATTTAAAAATATTCACTAAAAATAAAAAAAAACAAGAAAACCAAAAATTAATTTTTTAAAAACTTAATTTAAAAAAACTCAAACCAAATGCACTGATCGTAATTCGTAATTTTTTTGAATACATTTTTAATTAATTTTTCTAAATTTGTAGTGTTGTGTTATTCGGTGAAGGGAATGCCCCAGACAAGTGGGGGCACCCCAGCACCCCACGTGAAGGTCCAAGAGAGGAGAATAAAAAAAATAAAAAAAAAAAATTGAGCAATCAAATTACTGGGTGGTGGGGTCACCCACCTGGGGTCTAAGTCATTTTGCATTGGGTGAAATAGCATACAAAGAGTTTAACTATGTATGTGCACCTCGTCTACAGGTGCAATTTGCCTCAAAAATTGCGAGGACATGATTAAGTGAGTAAATTAGATTATATTTTTGATTAGTTTAAAATATATAATTCTTTTTAATTTTAAAATTACATCTCACCTCTCAAAATTTATTTCAACCATAAATGATCTATTTTATTTAATAATTAGTAAGTAATTATCATTTTTAATATGTCGTAAATTTATTTCACTTAATAATTTATATAATTTATCAATGTATAAAAAGCAATTAAAAATTTTATTCTCTAATTAATTTTATTTTAAAAAAATCTGACAAAAATATTTATAATTTTTCAAAACAATCTATATTTTAAACCATCTTCTTAGATTAATTAACTTACGTTGACAAACCATTGACCACTGGGGGGGACAATAATTTCTCCAGGATAGCAAGTGTGTTTTTGAAGAGATGGCAAAAGGGTTAATTTTTTTATTTTTTTATTTTTTATGTAAAACAATTAAAAAGTAATGTAACTTAAAAAGTCAAAATTTTAAAAAAGTTAAAAAAGTTAATAATTGTCCCAAGTATGCCATTGATAACAAAACACGGGATAAGCCAACATTTTGTCTTTGCATTTGCAGCTTGTTTCCGGTCAGCAAACTAATTTTTTATGGGTAATTCTATTTTCAGATATCAATTTTTTTAGTTCACATATTTAATAATTTTTTTAATATAATTTTATTTTAAAATAAAAATATCATAATATCTTTTATTTTCTTTTTTTTTTTTTTTAGTTGCAGGAAAATCCTCCCTACCTTCCTGCAGGTCCAAGGCAGCTCCCCTTGCAGAGATCACAGGGTGTCCTTGTTGGCCGTTCCGAGCGAGGAGACTAACCTGAGAACTTGCCCCGACCTCCAAGACAAGCTCCGCTTAAGTCAGGACTCGCACAGTGAGGGCATTGAACCCTCCCAAGACAAGCTCCGCTTAAGTCAGGACTTGCACAGCGAAGGAGCATTAAATTCCACACCAAGTGCTGATTTGACAACTTGAGGTCCAACTTCCTAACCAACTGTGCTTCGCTCTAAAAATTGGTCCAAAAGGAAAGAAATTGAATTCATGACCTTGAGACTTAAACCCCAAATTTTAACCCAATGTCACCCTCCCACTTCAGTCGCCATATTCAACCAAAACAATCAAGGTCGGCCCTGCCCTAGGCAGGTAAGGCTTGTGCCTTAGGGCCCATATTTTGGCCCCAAACATAGGGCCCCAAAATTAAAAAAATTGTTATAGGTTCAACTTTTTTTTTTTTTGGTTTTTAAGATCAATTTAAAGGGCCCAAATGTTTTATTAGGCCCATGTATAATTGAGCCTATAATTTAGCCCATATTTATTTATAAATGTGTTTGGCCAATATTTATTAAAATGAAAATATATAAATAAAATAAATAAAAAACAATTAGGCCCCCTAAATTTGGTAAAACATATATAACATATATAACATAGGGCCCCTAAATTTGGCCCAAAAATAGGGCCCCTAAATTTGGTAAAAATTATAGGCTCAATGTTTTTTTTTTTTTTGGTTTTAGGATCAATTTAAAGGGCCCAAAATATTTTTTTGGGTCCATGTATGATTTACTCCATATTTATTTATAAGTATAGTTTGGTCCATATTTATTAAAATGAAAATATATATTTAAAAAAATGTTTGGGCTCAAGAAAAATAATACATACAATATATGAGCCCTATTTTTTTTTATTTTTATTTTTACCTTCTTTATCTATTAGATTTTAGTTTGGAATAATAATTTTGCTCAAATTTTTTTATCTAGGTCTTTATCAATTTTAATTGAATAATTTTTTCCTAATTTTTTTGTTCTAATTTTATTTTATTAAATTGTTTTTATTTATAATTTTAATGATTATATGTGTAAGTAAATATTTTTTATGGTTACAAACAATAAAAAAATTTTAACTTATTATTTTATTATAATTTTTTTTTAATATTAAAATGACTTCATTTTCGAAAATTCGTCTAGGCCCGCGAAAACAATCCTACATCAGCTGTATCACATCTCTCATCGTCGTCTTCTTCCGTCACCTCTTTTTCGCTGTGCATGTGACCGAGTCACCTCTTTTTCCGTTGCATGTTGATTTGCATATGAGCAACAATTGAGATTTCTTTTTTTTTTTGGGATTCTTACAATTTTTTTTTAAATCTTAATTATTGATGGGATGAAACTTACTCATAAGACCCACACCATTAATAACTGAAATCTGAAATAAATTATGAAAGTCTCTAAAAAAAAAGAACCCCAAATATTTTTATTTACATGTGACACCAACACAATAACCATACATGCTACGTCTTTTTCACTTTAATGGGACAACTAACCAATAAACCATACATTCCCACAAAACCCCCATCATGAACCAACTATTTTCGGGATGTTATGGAGGCTAGGTGGAAGAAAACGAATTGGGAGTATGGTAGTGATAGCAATGGAAGGCTAAAAGTGGTGACAACGGTAGCAAAGGATTATAGATAAGAAATATATCTAAATTTTTAAAAAAAAAATTATATGGACTGAATTGTATTCTTTAAGTGAATACACTGAGGGGAATTAGTGTGTAAAAATAAAATTATCCATAATTGTAGGTTTTGGAAACATCTAAAAAGTCCATTATCTTTTTCTATTTTTTTTTTTTTTTTTAGTGATTTTTTAAAATTATGTCAAAATTTTTGTTTTTACTTTTCCAGCTTGTTTAGGTAAATAAATCTAAAAGTAAAAAAAATTAAAAGAATTCACAAAAAATTGAAAAGGCAAAAATAAGAAGAAGAAAAAAAAGTTCACCATTTTTTTTTTTACTTATTTTAGTCTTTATCTAGTTTTTTTTTAAAAAAATTTTCCAGTTCATCTTCTCAATGAACCTATAAACCTATAATTTTTTCAACAATAATAATAATTAAAAATGCACTATAGACGGAAAAGAAAAAGTAAAAAAAAAAAAAAAAACTATCGAATAATCAAAACCCTCAAAATAAAATGGTTTTAGAGCTAATCATTTCAAGCAAAATAGTTCAACTTTAAAGGCAAGTCCAAACTAAACCTTGGCAGTTGTAATAAATTCTAGGTAACTGATTACTGAAATTTAAATGAGTGGACAAGCAAGCTATTTTTTTAGCATTTCCAACATGACACAATTTTTCTTCGGAGCCCTACAAAACAAAATTAGACATGAAGCGATTTCTAATTATAGGTATATTTTTAATAGGGATAATATTAGGAATATTAAATTTTTTTATCCAAAAAAATGACCAAATATCTCATATAGGTGTAGGGTCCACACTTTTATAGATCCCACTATGTGAGATATTTGGTCATTCATTTGATAGAAAATTTAAAATTTATATTATTTTCCTTTTATGGGTAATGCTAGGAATATTAAATTTTTTATCAAATAAATGATCAATGTCTCACATAAATGTGAAATTCACACTTTATATAACCTACAATCATGTAAGATATTAATCATTTTTTGGGTGTAGGATCCACACTTTACATCAATCCCCATCAATGGTTTAAATATCAGTAGATATGGGTCAGTATTTATTAATTTTGACTTATTCATACAGTATATCTTATTATACTTGTGGAAATAAAAAAGAGGAAATTATCACATCAACATATATACTTAGAAAAATATTTTTAGATTAGTAGTTTCATTATAAAACATTAATATGCAGAATTATAATTTTTTTTCATGATTTTTATAATTATTTTTTTGAAACCACTATGACAAATAATTTTCTCAAATAAAATCACATGTATTAGCCTGATTTATGATGAGTGGTGCTATATTAGCACTTTATGAATTATTTTGTACCCATATTTTATAAATTTTAAACCCTTAAAATTTCTTTCCCTCTTAAATAATATTTAATTTATCCTTGTGAAACATTCCTACCCATTGAATGTACATCCCTCACACTCCAAAAAATCTATTTTCCAAAAAACCCTAACAAAACCCACTAAGAAGAAGAGAGCGATGTTTTATTGTCTCATTCATCATTGTCACAGTTGTATACTCTCTCTCTCTCTATATATATATATAATAATTTTTTTAGTTTTCTCCGTAATAATTTTCTCCTCTTGTGGGAAAAAAATTATATAATTGGTTTGGTTGGTTTTGTTGGTAAATATTATAAAATTCAAATTTCAGCAGAGTGTTACGCATCAATATATATCAAAGTTATGCGATGAAGGAATAACTTTTGAACCTGTATAATGGATTTGGGTTACTTCCGATAACTTCTGCAAGTGTTAAAAATTTTAACCATTCAATGTTATAAGAAATTTTCACATTTCGGGCCTGTATTCACTACAAGAATTTTTCTTTGCGACTAAATTTTTAGTCGACCAAAAGTAAATTTTTAGTCGTCGAATGATTTTGGTGACTAAATTATTTGGTCACAAAGTAGCGCCAAAAATTGTCGCTAAGGGTAATTAGCGGCTAAAATTATTTTAGTCGCCAAATGTATAACAATTCCTGACTAAAATTTTAGTCGCCAAAAGGTAGACATAAATTAAATTAGACACTTTTTGGCAACCAAAATTTTAGTCGCCTAAAGTCCCACCTTTTAGCCTACTAAAATTTTAGTTGGGGAAAGAATTCTTTTTTGGCTAACTAAAAATTTAGTCGTTGAAAGTCCCCATCTTTGGCTACTAAGGGTTTCTGTTTGGTAACGTTTACGTTTTCAGTTTATATTACAAAATTTTAAAACTGATTTTTGTTTATTTTTATTTATTTTTAGAAAAATATAAACTACAAACGCGTTTGGTAATTGAACAAAATGTTTTTAAAAAATTAAAAAAAATATAAAAAAGAATGATAAATGACAATGGTGGCAAGTAGCGGCGGAAGAACGGTGATGTAGGAAAGTGGTACGGTGTGTAGTGGTAGCGGATGTGGTGGTGGTGGTGTGGTAGGTGACGATAGCGGGTGGTGGGTATCTCCTAGAGCCTGGTAGCGAGTGGGTGGTGGTGTGGTGGTGGCCGGGCGGGCGG
>NW_021024612.1:169297-230515 GCF_004153795.1 Camellia sinensis | reverse complement strand
TAATAATTTGTTTTGGGGGGGGGGGGGAATATATCGACTCTGGTCTTGCCAATTATTTCTTCATTCATGGCATTATTCACCAAACTTCAGTCACTAATACCTCTCAACAAAAAGGTGTTGCAGAACAAAAAAAATTGCCATTTCCTTGCTATGGCCCGTTGTTTATGCTTTGAGATGCGGGTTCCTCAATCTTATTGGGGGGAAGCGGTTTTCATTGCCGCTTATTTGATTAATCGTCTTGCTACCCAAGTCCTTCACAAACAGACTCCTCTTCAAGTTTGGTTCGGCTCTACCTTTTTTGGGTTCTCTATTTCTCCTAAGACCTTTGGATGTGTTTGCTTTGTCCATAATCATTCACCCACTCAAGATAAATTGGATCCTAGGTCTCTTAAGTGTATTTTTCTGGGTTATTCTGCAACCCAAAGGGGTTATAAGTGTTATCATCCTCTCACTTGCAAATGGTTTGTCTCCATAGATGTCACTTTTGGGAGATCACCAATTCTCTGATTATAGATTGGTTGATCCATTCTATGGTTTCGGAGATCGGCGAGGGCTACCTGTCTATGGACATTGCCCAGGATATTTGGTAGGCTATCACTACTACTTACTCCAGAAAGGGAAACTTCTCCCAGGTTTTTAAGTTACGTCGCTCCATTGAGAGGTTGGTCCAAGGTGAGATGACTATTCTTCAGTATTTTACCTTAGTAATGGGTGGAAGCGACTTGATCACCTTCAGGACTACAAGCCTGTCTGTCCCATTGATTTTGTTGGTTATCGGAAGTTTGTGGTATAAGAGCGGGTCTTCAAGTTCTTGGAAGGCTTAAATGTGGAGTATGATCCAGTTCAGAGCAGAGTACTTGGTATGGATGTGCTTCATTCTTTCTAGGAAGCCTTTGCTTTTGTGCAGAATGAAGTGAGTTGTTGCATTGCGATGCTTCCTTCTGCTACTACTGATCGCTCAGCTTTGGTTTCTGCACCCTCTCGTGATGGTGACCGTGTGACTCGTGGTTCTCGTCCTTCCTCTGAGAACGATAATCTTTACTGTGACAACTGTTGTCGACCTCGCCACACACGAGAGACTTGTTGGAAGCTGCATGGCATCCCCTTTGGTGACCTCGAGGAGACCGTCCTGGTACTCGAGGGGGTAGGTATGGTCAGTCTAGAGGCTGAGGGGCCAATGCACGAGCACATCTTTTAGATACTGTTGAGTCACCATCTTCATCTTCAGTCGTCTCTTCCGTTACTGATGTTTTAGGATTATTTGCATCGGATTTTGAGATTGCTCTTCGCCATTTGCTAGACCGTCAAGCCTCCATTTCTACTACAGGTGTACCCTTTTCTTCCTTTGCCAATTCAGGTAACTTGGCTTTCTCCCCATGTGCATTGCTATCTCATACGACTATACCATGGATTATTGATTCTGGTCCTTCCGACCATATGTCTGGCTCTTTTAATTTATTTTCAGAATATAACCCCTCCTTAGGTCAGGAAATAGTGCGTATTGCTGATGGTACCATTCCGTTTGTGTCAGGGAAAGGTTTAATTCATGTCACCTCTTCCCTTCCTTTGTTTTTTGTCCTTCATGTTCCCAATTTCAGTGTTAATCTTTTATTTTTGAGTCGTATTACCCATGATTTAAATTGTAGTGATGTTTTTTCCTGATCATTGTCTTGTTTAGGACCTTATCATGAAGAAGAGGATTGGCAGTGATAGAGAGGATCATGGTCTCTACATTCTGGATCAGACCGACAAGCT
This sequence comes from Camellia sinensis, assembly GCF_004153795.1. NCBI lineage: Eukaryota > Viridiplantae > Streptophyta > Magnoliopsida > Ericales > Theaceae > Camellia > Camellia sinensis. Next base: position 228,760 of record NW_021024612.1, on the reverse strand, counting down.
GGCTCATTCATCTATTCTGTTATCATCCACCAAGGAAGACATTTGGTTATGACACTGTCGCTTAAGACACCCCTCTTTTTTATTACTTAAGCATTTATTTTCTTCTGTTTTTGAAAAAAATAATGTGTCAAATTTTCAATGTGCGTCTTGTCAACTTAGAAAACAATACAGAGCCTCGTTTGCTCCTATTAATAAAAGTTCAGTTCCATTTTCTTTGATTCATTATGATGTATGGGGTTTCTCTTGTTTTGTGTCTTTAACGGGGTCACAAATGGTTTGTTACCTTCATAAATAATTGTTCCCAGGCCACTTGGGTATATTTGATGAAAGATAAAAGTGAGGTGTTTTTGGTGTTTCAAAACTTCTATAAAATGGTTTGTACTCGGGTTGGGGTGGTTTTAAAAATTTTACGTTTTGATAATTGGGGGGGGGGAATATATTGACTTTGGTTTTGTCACTTACTTCACCACTCATGGCATTATTCACCAGACTTCTTGTACTAATATCCCTCAACAAAATGGTGCTGCAGAATGAAAAAATCGCCATCTCCTTGATGTCGCCCGTTGTCTATCTTTTGAGATGCGGGTTCCTCGATCCTATTGGGGGGAAGCGGTTCTCACTGTCGCTCATTTGATTAATCGCCTTCCTACCCAAGTCCTTAAAAAACAAACACCTCTTCACATTTTGTTCGGGTCTCCTTCTTCCAGCTTCTCCATTCTTCCTAGGACCTTTGGCTGTGTTTACTTTGTCCATAATCATTCTCCCACTCGTGGTAAATTGGATCCTAGGTCTCTTAAGTGTGTCTTTCTGGGTTATTCTGTCACCAAAAAAGGTTATAAGTGTTATCATCCTCTCACTCGCAAATGGTTTGTCTCCATAGATGTCACTTTCTTCGAGTCTCAACCTTACTTTCCGACCTTCCTGGTCTCACAGTCATTTCTTGAGGGGGAGCCTTGGTGTGAAGAGATCCTGTTCCACTTTTGCCAGTGGTTGAACAGATAGAGGATGATGAGCTAGCAGTTGTTGGAGAGAAGGAAATAGGCAAAGTTTATATTAGGAACAAGGACAGACAGCAAGTCACCTGGATGCAAGAGCCTACTCTCTCTCCATTTCTGTCAACTTCTCCTGATAAGTGTCTAGAGTCAACCCTATCTCCTGAGAGTCCAGGCAATTCTAATTCTAATACTTCTATTCCTGATGTTTCAGATCTTGATGTTTCTATTGCTAGTAGGAAGAGAGTTAGGTCTTGTACTCAGCATTTTATTACTAATCATGTCTCTTATTCTAATCTATCTTCCACATATAACGCCTTTTTGTCTAAGGTTTCTTCTGTGAGTCTACCTACCAATTTTTACGATACTCTCTCTATTCCTAAATGGAAACATGACATGATGGAAGAAATCAGAGCTCTAAGCAAAAGTGGCACTTGGGAGTTAGTGGAGTTACCTAGAGACAAATATCTAGTTGGGTGTAAGTGGGTGTACGTGGTTAAACACAAAGCAGATGGTTCTATAGAACGGTATAAAGCACGATTGGTTGCTAAGGGCTTCACTCAAACTTATGGAGTTGATTTCCAGGAGACATTTGCACTGGTTGGTAAGATGAACTTTGTGAGAATCTTACTCTCTCGCTGTAAATTTGGATTGACCGCTTCGTCAGTTTGATGTGAAGAATGCCTTCCTTCATGGAGACCTAGTCAAAGAGGTCTATATGGATATTCCCCTTGGTTTTGCGGATGCTAAGTCCAAAGGTAAAGTATGCAGGCTCCGAAAGTCGCTTTACAAACTGAAGTAGTCTCCTAGGGCATGGTTTGAAAGGTTTGCTCAAGCTATGTTAAAACATGGGTTCAAGCAGAGTCAAGTTGATCACACCTTGTTTGTGAAACACTCTTCACATGGTAAGACTACAGCTCTCATTGTTTATGTTGTTGATATTATTCCGACAGGGGATGACATTAGACATCCCTTGGTTGAAGGAATACTTAGCCAAGGAGTTCAAAATCAAAGACTTGAGTAATTTGAAGTATTTCTTGGGCATTGAAGTAGCTAGGAGCAAGGATGGCATCTTTATATGTCAGAGAAAGAATGTACTTGACTTGTTAAAGGAAACTGGAATGCTTGGAGGAAGACCATGTGATACTGTGAAAATATTATGGAATTATGGAAATATGTGGAATTATAGAAATATGTCAATTAGGTTGATTGTGAATGTTGTATAGGGTTATTTTCTCTTATAGATTAGGGTTTAGGATTGCTATATATATTGGTTGTAATCTTTGTATTACGTACAATTGAATATACAGAAAAGCTTTTAGGAATCTTACATGGTATCAAAGCTTGGTACAAAACCCTAGCAGCCATTACACTTTGGTCATTGCTTATGATTTCTAGTTCTCTCAATCGAGCTCTCTGTTTGCGATCGCTCATTGGTTGATCACCGATTGATTTCTGGTGTTGCCATGTCTCTCCATCAAGCTCCTTGGTCGCGATTGTTGGGTGGTTGCCAGAACCACGATTCATTATCATCCATTGCAACTCGTTATCATCCGTGACCTTTAGTTGGGTTGTTAGGTTGCAAGTTGAATCTGTGGTTCTCTGGTCTTTGCGTTCGACTTCTGGTTCGTCTCTCTTGGTGCAGTGAACGTGGAGTTCGTCTCTCAGCATTGATCTCCTTTAGTCTCTCTCTGATTCCGTCTCTCAAAATCTGCACACCGAGTCGTCTCTCAGAAGGAAACAGTGGTGACCACTCTTTTGATCTCTTTTAGCTTCGATCTCCTTCAGTGGTTCTCAGTCAGAATCTGCTTGGGTCTTATACTTAATACCTTAGTTTCAAGTTTATTACACTACAACCCCTAGATTTCTCGTTATTACCTTTTGCCCCTTGGTTGCCCATTTTAGGTTTATTACACTTCAATCTTTCAGACTTTTGGTTATTATGATGTCTCTAGCTTTTAATGAATGTGCCTTCTATCATCAGAGGGGTCATTAGAAATATCATTGTTCCAAGAAAGGATGTTTGTTTACTTTGCCTTTGTCTGCCTTGTCTTCTCAGCAATTTTCGATCAAGTTTTGCGCTCTTTCTGTGAGTACCGTTCGGCCTCGTACCGGTTCTACTGCATTTGCTCCAACTCTTGATCTTGACTTGGCTTTCTTGACTATTCAGATTAGTTAGCTTCAGCATAAATTGTCTACCTCCTAGCCATCCCTGTCTGCCTCTATTGTTTCTTCTCTTCATTCAGGTTTGCTTAGGTCTTCTTTAGGTATTTCTTCGTCTGTCTGGCTTTTTGAATCTGGTGCCTCTCATCATATGACTCCCCATCTCTCATTACTTCAAAATTGTACTCCTCCCTTTCCTAGTACTGTCAATACTGCCAATGGGTCTGGTATGTCTATTAGGAAAGAGAGGAGGAGTCTATCGTATGCTATGTCTGCTGTCTCTATTCCATCTGTCTTTTATATTTCTCAGGTATTTGTTAGTTTATTATCTATCAGTTAGTTTGATGCCTCTGGTTTTGATGTTATCTTTTCTTCTTCTATCTGTTCTGTGCAGGATCGGATGTCTAAGCAATAGATTGGAACTAGCCGTGGAGTTGGAGACCTCTATGTGGTAGAAAGCTTGCATCTGCCTTTGACAATCTGTCCAACTGCCTTTTCCTCTTTTCAGTTAGATTCTTTCCAGTCTTTTTTACTTGTGGCATTCTAGATTAGGGCATTTGTCTGCTGATCGCTTAAGGTCTTTAGCTCAGTCAGGTATCTTGGGTAAAGTTTCTCCTAGTGAACTTACTGAATGTCGGGGGTGTAAACTTGCCAAGATGACAACCTTGCCTTTTCGTAAAAGTAGTTTTATATCTGATATACTATTTTCTTTAGTTCATACTAATGTTTGAGGCCCTTCTCCTATTCTCACCAAAGAGGGTTCTACATACTATGTGTCATTTGTTGATGACTGTACCTGTTACACTTGGGTTTATCTTATAGACTGGTCACTACATAGTTTGGATCTACTATCAAATTATTGCGGTCTGACTTGGGTGGAGAATACTTTAAAATCGAATTTTGTGAATATTTGGCCAAATTAGGAACCATTCACCAAACTTCTTGTACTGAAACACCTGTCCAAAATGGTTGAGCTGAGCGTAAACACCGTCATCTCCTTGAGATAGCTAGGTCTCTCCTTTTCTCTGCCTTTGTTTCAGCTCTGGTTTGAGGTGACGCAGTTCTTACTACTGCTTTTCTTCTCAACCGTATGCCTACACCCTTTTTTTTGGTCGGTCTCCTTATGAGGCTCTGCTTTCTTAACTTCCTAATTACTCCCTCCTTCGTGTGTTTGGGTTTGCTTGTTTTGTCTTTTTCCCCTGTAAAGATAGAACCAAATTTAGTGTCCGGTCTGTTTTATGTGTCTTTTTGGGTTATAGCTTCACTTAGAAAGGTTATTGCTCTTATGACTCTGTTTCCCGTCACCTTTATATCTCCCGCCATGTTGCTTTTCTCGAATATCTACCTTACTTTCAGCGTCCTCCTCTCACTACCCCAATTTCCAAAGAGGATTTGGTTCATATTGATCCGTTTCCTTCTGAGGTTTCGTCTGATGAGTACATCTTCACAGTTCCTCCTAAGCTTCTTCCATCTTCTTCTCCTATTTCACCTCTAGCTGCTTCTCCTTCTTCGGTTTCTTCTCCTCCTCCGTTGTTAGTTTATTCTCGTCGTCAGGCTGCTCCTACATCGATTGTCTTTGCCTTGTTGCTGATCCCCCTGCTTCTGACGACTTTGATCCTGCTGCACACCGATATCCTCCTCGAACGCGTCATCCTCCAAACAGGTTGGGTTGGTCTAATACATGTTTTTCTGCTTCATATTGTACTTTTTTGTCTGTTATTCATTCTTTTTCGGAACCTCAATCTTACAAGGAGGCTTGTTAAGATCCTCATTGGGTTCAAGCTATGGATGATAAGTTGTCTGCTCTACAGAAAACTAGTACTTGGGAGTTGGTTCCTTTGCCTGCTAGTAAGAATCTGGTTGGTTGCTTGCAAATGGGTCTACAAAGTCAAGACTCATTCTGATGGTTCTCGCTACAAAGCTCGTCTGGTTGCCAAAGGTTTCTCACAGAAGTATGGTATTGATTATGAGGAGACTTTTGCTCCTGTTGTCAAAATGACTATTGTTCGTACTTTGATCTCTGTCTCTGCTGTTCGTTCTTGGCTTCTTTATCAGATGGATGTTAAGATTGTTTTTCTTAATGGTCATCTCACCGAAGAGGTTTACATGCGTCCTGTCCTTGGCCTTCACCATTCCTCTGGACAGGTTTGTCACATTCGACATGCTTTGTATGGTCTGAAACAGTCTCCTCGTGCTTGGTATGATTGTTTTTAGACTGCTATTATTGAGCTTGGATTTCATCCTTGTGCCCAGGACTTTGCTTTATTTCTTCTCCACACCTCTGATGGATTTGTTGCGTTATTACTATATGTGGATGATATGATCATCACTAGTTTTAGCTCTTCTACTATATCTGTTGTCCAGCAGCATCTTTTTCGCACATTTGAAATGAAAGATCTGAGTCCATTGCTGTATTTCCTTGGTATTGAGGTAGTTTTGTCTCCCAAGGGCTACTTTCTCTCTCAGGCCAATTATGCCAATGAGGTTATTCATCGTGTTGGTCTTACTAACACTAAGATTTTTAATGCCCCCATTGAGCTTAATGTCAAGCTCAACACTACTGATGGTATTTTTCTGGATGATCTTATGTTATATCAAAAGTTCGTGGGTTGCTTAGTCTATCTGATGGTTACTCGTCATGATCTTCCCTATGCTGCTCATGTGGTTAGCCAGTTTGTCTCTGCTCCTCGCTCACCACATTAGCCGCCTTGGTTCGATTCTTTGCTATCTCTGGGGTACTATTTTCCAGGGTTTACTATTGCCTGTTACTTCATCTTTGGACTTGATAGCTTTTGCTGATTCTGATTGGGTTAGTGATGTCACTGATCACAAGTCTACTTCTGGCTTCTGCATGTTTCTTGGTGATTCCTTGATTTCTTGGAAGAGCAAGAAACAGACTGTTGTTGCGCGTTCCACTGCCGAGGCTGAGTACCGTGCTATGGCCTAGCCACTGCTGAGATTGTTTAGTTTTGCTGGCTCTTGACTGCATTAGGTGTCCCTCAGTCTTCTCTGACCTCCCTTTACTGTGACAACCGCAGTGTTATTAACTTGCACGTAACACCGTCTTTCATGAGCGGACGAAGCACATTGAGATTGATTGTCATTTTGTAGTTTGGTTCCCTCTCTCTTCTTTTCATCTCTTCGGTATTGCAACTTGCTGATTTCTTTATGAAGACTCACACCACTGCTCGATTTTAGTTTCTTCTTGGCAAACTCTCAGTGTTTTTTGCTCGAACACCTTGAGTTTGAGCGGGGGTGTGAGAATACTATGGAAATATGTGGAATTATGGAAATATGTCAATTAGGTTGATTGTGAATATTGTATAGGGTTATTTCCTCTTATAGATTAGGGTTTAGGATTGCTATAAATATTGGTTGTAATCTTTGTATTATATACAATTGAATATACAGAAAAGCTTTTAGAAATCTTACAGATATACCTCTAGAACCAAGCCAGAAACTCCGTGAAGATGAAGAGGGAAAGCCAGTGGATAGAGGGAGATACTAGAGATTAGTGGGCAAGCGCATATACTTATCCCACTCCCGTCCAGACATTGCCATTGCCGTGAGCATAGTGAGCCAGCTTATGCAGGCTCTTAGAACTTCCCACTTTGTGGTCGTTATGAGAATCTTGAGATACTTGAAGTCTTCTCCTGGAAATGGTCTATTTCTCAAAACATGGCCATCTCAGTGTGAAGGCATTTATTGATGCAGATTGGGCTGCATCCGTCACTGATAGACGCTTAACTTCTGGATACTACACATTTGTTGGTGGCAATCTAGTCACATGGCGAAGTAAGAAACAGAATGTGGTTGCTCGATCTAGTGTTGAGGCGGAATTCAAGGCTATGGCTCTGGGTGTATGTGAGTTACTATATATTAAACTATTGTTGGGAGACTTGGGAATCCATCAGACTAACTCCATGCCACTATATTGCCACAATAAGGAAGCAATCAACATAGTTCATAATCCAGTTTAGCATGATAGAACTAAGCATGTGGAGATTGATAGGCACTTCATCAAAGAAAAACTCGCTAGTGGCACTATTTGTATTTTATTTTTGAAGACTAGGGACCAACTGTGTTCTCACCAAGGGACTAGGGAGCAAACCCTTTCATGGTATTCTCAACAAGTTGGGCATGAGAGATAACTTCGCATCAGCTTGAAGGGGAGTGTTAAAATAGAAAATAGTAGAATAGGAAATAATTGATTGTATTCTTATTTAGTCCCTTGATTGGTGTAATGACTGGACCATATATTATGCCTCATGGCACTCTTGTAATTGCTGAAAATTATCAATATAAAAGGAAATGAAGTCTAACTCATTCCCTAACTCTTTCTTTTCTCTAAACCTACAGTAATTGGGCTAAGTCAACTTTCCGGCTGCTTGCTTTGGGTTTGTTCTAAATTTATTTGGTAAGTTGGTGGTAAGGTGAGTTTGTGTTGTGCTGAGAATTGGAAGATGGTGCCTAGGTTATAAATACCAGATCAGCATTTAAATTAAAAAAAAAAATTAAATGAATGATCCTTGGCAGTTCACAATTATTATGACCCATTAACCTCTTATTGTACCCCTGCATTCACGACGGAAGAAGCTCCTTGCGTAGAAGCTGGACAGTGCTGGTCAGCAACTGCAAAAGGCTATGGTGCTGATGAGCAATAGCCAGTGAGCTGACTGAGTGAAGAGAGCAACAAACAACGATGCACGACGACCCTAGTGTGAGTATGCTCTGATATCAATTGATGTAGCACAGTGAAGAAGTAGAAGAAGAACAATAGAAAGAGGGAGAACGGGATCATAAATCCAATTCAAATATCTTAATTTCAATTATTCAATAATCGATATTCATATTAAGTTTCCTACACCTATTACACATCGGCTTGTTTATAGTCATTCTAAATAAACCCATACTAAACTAAAACACACCACCAATTGAGTCTTAATGGAATACTAGAACCTAATAAATGAAAATATAAGATAATTCCAAATAAAGCAATAAATTTTAGACAGTATTTGGCATAAATTAAATAAGTGCACATATTTAGGTCACATCTCGTTGCTACTTTTCAGCATATCTTTTCATAAAAAATCACAAAGTATACTTATTTAGATAATCTCAAACAACCCCTTAGTCTTCAATTCATCTTCATCCTATGCCTTTCATCCTTGGATCAGATTTGCCCAACCCTCCGTGTTCAAAACGTTTTATCAAAGTTTTTTGTGTGGTTAATGTGTATAAATGATCAAAATATTCATCTTGCTGTCAATTTCTTCTCTCTCTTTTGATCTCTTATTTTTGTTGTTTGATAAAAGAATCTTATGTGAAGGAGTGGGAAAGCAAAAAGTAGTAGTTATCATCTCAAGAATAAAAAGGATGACTTCTACGTTACACGGACTCGTCAGTTTTGGCGAAGTACCCGTGTTGATACGACACGACACGGGTACGGGTACGGGATACGGACGGGATACGGCATGGAAGAAGTGGATACGGCATGGAAGAGAAGATGTAGAGTAAAGGAGAAGAGAAAGAAACCTGGTCGGCGAGAGGAGCCTGATCGGCGACTTCGAACCAGTCGACTTCGATGACCTTTGAACCAGTCGCAGCAGTCGACTTCGATGACTTTCGAACCAGTCGATGACCTTCGAACCAGTCGCGTCTCTCACTCGATCGCCTCTTCGACCAGATCGCGTCTCTCGCCATCGCTCTCTCTCTCTCTCTCTCCTTTTCGCCTCTGTCCTTTTCGCCTCTGTCTTATCTTATACATATGTATAGAATAGAAGATATAAGATATAATACTTATAATATATATAATATATAATATATAAATAATATATAATACTTATATAATATATAATACTTATATTTATAACAGTTAATAAAAAAATACATATATTATATAAAATAAAATAAAATAAAATTAATAAAAACACATTATTTAAAAAATAAATTAAATAATTAATATGTATTAAAAAAAATATTTATTCCTTATTTATTATGTTTTTGTTATTTATAATATATATGTCAATTAAAAGTAAAAAAAATTATATAGATAAATCAGAAAAATTATCAATAAAAGTAATACATAAGATAAAAATAATAAATATATTTAAAAAATAACTATTTAACTTATCTTTATATAATGAATATATTTTAAAAATTAAATATTTAACGTATCCCCGTACCCGTATCCTCGTTTGGATCTGTATCCACGTATCCTCAATTTTTAATTTTGAAGTACCCGACCCCTAGATACGTACCCGCACCCGAGTCCGTGTAACATAGGATGACTTACATTGGAGATAAAATGTAGATGAATAACAAAAAGTATCGGGGTGTCAAATAATAATATTATTTTTTTCCTCATGGCCCCCTTTTGGTCAATGATTGAGCTTTGGAGTCGGCATTGTTAACAGCTGACTACTCTAAAAGCTTGAGCATAGTGATTTGACTTTTCTTTTACTTGTGTCATCAAGACACTCCCTCATGTGGACCAGATTGTTTCTTATGAGCTGGCAAAACATGTGTTTGTATGCAACTCGAACAGAAGGTTTGTCTGCTCTCATGCAAAGTTACTAGCAGACAATAGGAGTAAAAGTCTGCTGTATTAGTGAAGGAACAGACCCAGTATCGATGCAGTGGTTACATGTCTAGTAGTCTACATAACGATGAGTATGGTAGCAAATATATCTACTGTATCTAGCAAACTGGGCTGCACCATATATTTTGATAGGCTTGTCATCCTATTGCAGTGGTTGATTCATAGATTAGTACCAGTTAAGTAAATACTGTCCAAATTAGAAATAATCTCTATAGCAATTTTATCTTATGCTAGGTCTTCCTAGCTTTTCTCTGAATTTTTGTCATTGATTATAGAGAGTTTTCCATGGGCATATGATTTCTTTGGTATCTTCAACATTGAAGACTTGTCTTCTTCATTTGTTTTTAATACTAAAACTGAAAGGTATGTATGCCTGAGAAAGTTAAAAGCTATAGCAGCCTCTCAAGCGACTCTCTCTCTCAAGATTTTTTTTTTTTGTTTGGCCACTGCCTTTTTTTCAGATGGCAGAGAGGGAGCAGTTAATGGCATGACATGGTTAAGAGGAGAAACGGGAGAACAAGGACTTCACTCTCTTAATTTTCAGAATGTTGGTATGTTTCCATGGACGCAGCAGAGAGTGGATACCACCTTTGCTAGAAACGATCTTAATCAGCAGTATCAGGCCATGTTGGCAGCTGGTTTGCAGAATATAGGTGGCGGGGATTCTCTGAAACAACAATTTTTACAGTTGCAGCAACCTTTCCAATATTTTCAACATTCGGGCAGCCAAAATCCACTGTTGCAGCAGCATCAAGTAATTCAGCCATCAATCTCCTCACATATTCTGCAAGCACAGACCCAAATGCTACCAGAGAACCTGCCCAGGCATATGCAGCAACAAGTCAACAATCAATCAGAGGAACAGCCACAGCAGCATACCTACCAAGATCCATTTCTGATTCAAAGTGATCAGCTCCAACAGAGGCAGCAATCTAATGTTCCGTCGCATTCATTTTCAAAAATAGACTTTGCAGATTCAAATGCTAAATTTTCAACATCTGTCACTCCTTGTATACAAAATATGCTGGGTTCTCTGAGCACCGATGGAAGTGCCAACCTTTTCAATTTCTCAAGTACTGGTCAGTCCATGGTGAGTGAGCCATCCCAACAACCATGGGTATCAAAGTTTACACACTCACAGGTCAACCCTTCTGCCAACTCAGTGTCACTTACACCATATCCTGGTAAAGACACTGCTGTCGAGCAGGAAAATTGTAGCTTGGATGGCCAGAATCATGCTCTTTTTGGTGCTAATATCGACCCTGGACTCCTACTCCCCACCACACTTTCCAGTATCGGTACTTCTTCAGTTAATGCTGATGTGTCATCAATGCCATTAGGGGCTTCTGGTTTTCAGAGTTCCCTATATGGTTGCATGCAAGACTCTTCTGAGTTGTTGCATAGTGCAGCACAAGTTGACCCACCAACCGCCAACCGTACATTTGTCAAGGTGATTACAGAGTGGATTGTGTATTATGTCAATGCTTTTTGCTGTGGAGTATTAGGTGGATGATGTTTGCGTATGTGTGCAGGTTTACAAAACGGGATCGGTTGGCCGGCACTGGACATCACTCGGTTCAGCAGCTATACTGAACTGCGAGAAGGCAGTTGGGTCAGATGTTCGGGATTGAAGGGTTATTAGAAGACCCTCAGAGATCAGGCTGGCAGCTTGTATTCGTTGACAGGGAGAATGATGTGCTTCTCCTTGGAGACGATCCTTGGGAGTAAGTACCATATGAAGTAGCCTTGTTATCCTTTCTACACAGTATCATTTTCTTAACCATTGATTTGACATTACTTGGTGGTTAAGGATCTCTTTGGTAATCTTCGTAGTTACAATTTTCTATTTATATTTGCAAAAAAAATTAAATTTTAAACAAAGCTTGTTTGATAGCTTTTTTTCGTTTTCAAAAACTTATGAACAGTTCAAAATTTTCTAAATTTTTGCAATGACAAAAAAGTTGGTTTGATTTGTTTAGAATAAAAAAAAAAGAAAAAAGTTTTCATTCCTTCTTCCTACCATCCCCTCTGGCTCTCACCCATTGCTCATTTCCACCACATCCGACTACCCCCACCTTTGACCACCATCTCCGACTATTGCAAACCACATGTGGCAGCCCCGCCTGGCCACCGCCAACCACCTCTCTCTAGCCATCTCTTTTACTTGTTTTCGAAATGTTTTTAAATGTGTACCAAATATATATATATATATATATTTAAACCAAATATAACTGTGATTGTGATTTATCCTTTTTGTTTCGTAAGAATGGTTTGAAAAGTCCACTACCATTTCTAATGTACTGTCAACATTTCCAGCGCTGTGGATAGTAATGGAGGTTTTTGAGATGACATCATCTGTACGATGTGTGCTGGCACGCCACTTCTTATTTTATGTCGACTCAATACTTATGATTATGTGCAGGGGATTTCTCAACAATGTTTGGTACATCAAGATACTTTCACCCGAGGATGTGCAGAAACTAGGAAAACCAGAAGTTGAAACCTTCAGCCAAAATACCAGCGGGAACGATGCTCGAGACCTTGTTTCTGGGCTACCCTCTGTAGGCTCACTTGAATACTGAGAATAAATTTAAGAGTGAAGAAATTACATCTTCTGAAAGTCAATTTGCTTTCCAGAACCATATAGCCTTCCTAGTTTCATGCAATTGTATTCTGGATTTACTTATTTTATTGTGTGCAGCTCTGATACCTTAATTCCCAAGCATTGGCTCGTATGATATGCTTATACAATATTTTGATGCTTATGTAGTGAGTTTCATGGATAATGTATATGTAATATTAGACTTTAGATTGAAGATTGGAGAGTGAGGAACATTTCTAGCTAATCTAGACTTTTCAGTCCCTGAAACTAAGCCATTGAATGGTATTAATGGATTTACTGTTAAGTTCAACTGCCCTTTGTGAAGAACTTTGTTGTTTTTGTAGTGTTAAATATTAACCCTTCCCTCAAGTATAAACAAAAATTTTAGTGCTATTTTTTGTTCGAGGGAAAATGCTATTTTAAAAGAATTTGCACCAGAATAATGTTGTAATGTTATCTGTGTAATTAATACATCTCAGTGAGTTTTTTGTTTTAAAATTACAGGCTCAAAATCAAGTTGTTATGTAGGAGTTTTCTCCATTGATTTTATATTTATATATTATCACTTTTTTCAAAATTACAAGTATTTTGATATGAAATGAAAAGACCACAAAAATGGCAATCATTACGTACTGAAGTTTTGTTTGTATGTATTGTTCTTTCTTAATATTTTTGGAATTAAGGTCTCACAATATGTTGTTTAAATTATTATTATTAAGGCTTCTTTTGGGAAGTGATTTATAATCTAATTTTTTGATTTATTTATCATTTTTATATTTTTTGTACGTCTTTTTAAAATTAATAAAAAAAAAAAAATCAATTTCTTGAGCATTATTAAGTCTCAATTTATTGCGAGTTGGAATTAGTTTTGATGAACAAGTGGGATTGGGCAGTTAAATATTGGTCGGACTTTTTAACACACTTGCACAAACTGCAACATTTTGTGGGGTAATTTTTGTGACCATAGATCAAGAGACTAGTAGAATATCCATCTGAATCTCATCTTTACTCTTGGTATTAAAATAGTCAAAACTTTATTATGATTAGTTTAACTACCACACTAGGATTCAAATCATCTATAATTGTCTGGAAACTATTTGCCAAAGTGTTTTATTTTTTTATTATTTTTAACAAAAAAAGCTCTCTAACTAACAATTTTGAAGAAGTTGGTATGGTGCTACCCATAAAATCCTTCCTTTGCTTGTGTTGGATGACTACATGGAACCACTCTCTCATCTTTAGCCCCTATCAATTATTGTCCTTTTTTTTTTATTATTTATTTATTTTTGTATGATTAAAGAAGATTGATAGAAGCGAAAATAGGGCCACAACTCTAACAAGATGCATGAGGCACCCATGTTAGCTAGGCTCCTATTCTCTGGTATGAATGTTAGTGCCTTACTGGACATCAACTCATTTTATTCCCACTCATCAAACCTCTTTTAATTTGCAATAATTTTAGTTACTCAAAAATTTTAGCCAAAATTTTAGTATAATTTAAATTTAGTATGTTGTGAGTCATATATAAAATGAATCTTATTTGCATATTTCAATTCTAGATATTCTCGGTATTCTTATTTATTTTCATAATGTTTAATTCCTTATTTTTATTAGAATTTCTACCTATTTCGAGTCCAGTCTTTTCGTGATGTATTAATCAGACACTTGGCACTAATCAAATAGAGAGGTTGAGAGCCTGCCCTAATTGAAGACAGCATGAAAAATTGTTGTCAAACAATGTTTTGGGTACATGTTATGAAGAACAATATATTATTCTGAAAACAAAGAACTAATACGAATGCTAGTAAAAGAACAAAATATGTACAATGATTGAATACATAATGATATTTTTTAATTTAAAACTTATTAGTCTAAAACAAAGAATCTAAGAAGGTAATTTTTAATTGTAAAATGGCCAACATAATATCATTTCTTTAGGTATAAAAATTCTGTAAAAATTGCAGTTTTGATGAATAATATTTATTTGTATATGCATTGTTGGCATGAAGCAACAAATCTAGTATTGAAGTGATAAATTTATTTAATGCAATTAATTGCTCTGTGCACGCAAGGCTGCCCCTTGGTGGGCATCAAAATCCAACTTTATTTTGAGGATTTGATTGCTCTCTCAACTTTCTCATGTATGTATTTAATACCTGCAATTCCTTTGACTTTATTTCTCCCTTCTTCTAGTTTGTTGGTTGTTTCCTTTCTAGTTGGTTGCTTGTCCTTGGCTGGAAAATTATTTAGCTTTATTTGAGGTATTACCGGGATATGTATATGTGATATTTTTGATTAATAATGTTGCATAAAAAAAGGGCTTTATGATTGACTTTATTTCTCATTTAACTGATCAATTGGCTTAAGTCAACTCCACAAATTTCATTATACAGAGCTCTCAATAGGTAGTTTGGGACCGAGATTGGAGTTCTACTCTACAGATTATTTGATGATGCTCAAGTACTCCATGTCATTTATCTCATGTCACTTGTCCTATTATTTCCTAACAAATAACATAAATGTTATAGCTCTCGCTGATTAGATCAATAAAAATTAAATTGAGACACTACATATATTTTCTTCAAGAACACTAAATAAGTTTCCCAATAGACTATTCCAAGCCCATCAAAATGATATGAACCGTTCATTTAGCAAGGCCTGCAGGGTAGGTTATTCATGCAAGAAAAAAAAATTGGTTGGACATTAATAGTCATATAATCAGATCACTTTGTGTTTAAACTCAAAATCATTTTTTTCTTTTAATTTTTACAAAATAAATATAATATAATCATGTGACTATTGATATTCAATCAATTTTTTTTTTTTACATGAATGATGTATTTGCTGTGTTGTGTAAGACCAATAATTTGGAGCATCTTGATACACTTATGCTGTATTTGGTTGGGGGATTTGAGGATAGATTTGGAAAGGAAAAGGAAAAGAAAAAAGATAAATATTTCACCTAATTTCACGTACCTTTTTTCTTTCCTTTTTCAAATCTCTCAATTAGACAAATCGTTAAAAGCACTCCAAAATCTATTCAAAAGCATCACATCAATATATTGAGTTGATAATTAAAAATATTGAATAATTACCAGTTCTGGATACACCTCTCCAAATGTTTTTAAAAAACTTTTATTTGACTTTACAAATATAAATAAATAAAATTCCGTGATAGATTAATTGATGGGAAGATTATTGTGGTGTGGTGTAAGGAAGGAGAGGAGGGCCTATTCTCGTGAGCTTAATTTAAAAGCCCTTTTTCTTCACAGACCCAAGCCGGCATAGCCGGCAATCCCCCCGGAATTTAAAAGCACTTTTCCATCACAAGAGTTAATGTGCATTGATAACGCTACTTTTGTTTTGTCTTGTCTTATTATTATTATTATTATTATTATTATTATTATTATTTAATTTCTTTTCAGTACTAAAACGAAAAAGAGGATTAAAATAACATGTTGTGGGGGAACCAATTAGCAATTCCATTAGATGCACCCACCTGGTTTTTTGGTTATATTACTAGGCAATTTTTTAGTTTTATTTTTCTTGTTTCGACAAAAAATATTATGAAAAATTTTTTTACAAAAATATTTTCAGTGAAACATTTTTTCTGTTTTTAGTTTTAACCTTGAAATTAATGTATTATTGATTATATTAGTCGTGGGGAGGCGACAAGGTGGTAGTGAAATGGTGGCAGATTGCCAACTGTTTTTATAACAGTCAAGTCCGTTAACGTTTTACATAATTCAAAAATATTTTATAGAGAAATTAAAATGCACAATACAAATTGCTAGATGCTCTTCAAACATGAGAGCATATTGAAGGGGAAATTACACCTTAGAGGGACTTTCATAAAATATTTAGAGGTTAATGAAAAAATTTATGAATTTAATTATTAATGTTTATCAAATTTATTATTCATTTGAACTTGAAAAACAAATAATAAAAAAAAAAAACTGAGATAATTTTCTCTGTCTTAATCACGGCTCAAAAAGTTATGATTGTGAATTGTTTCGCTGGCCTTCTTGGTGATATGCCTTTTACCTAGATTTTCTCCTAAAATTAATAAATAAATGCCCCATAAATAAAAAGTCACCTAAAATTGAGAAAAGAGGAGGTCCTTTCTTGTTTTGCTTTTATGTCAAGCAAGTCACCCCATTTTTTAACTAATTCAAATGAAGGGTTCAAAAAAAATAAGACAAATTACACTAATACCCCTATAAACTTTTGATATACCTTTTCCTAGCACAGAATACTTCACTTGTTTTGTAGTTTTATATCATAACATATTGGAACCAATTTCCATAACAATGAGTGTACACCGATTGTTTCAGAATAAAGTTGTAGTTACAATAAACATGTTAATAGCCGCTGTGAGTGTCATGGATCAAACAAAGACTTTGGGGGGTTTTTGGCTTCCCATTTGGGATTTAACTATGTTAGTTGATTTTTTTTATTTTTATAAAAATATGTATAAAAAGTGAAACAAATAATATGATAATTTATAATTTTTTTTTTTTGCTTTTGACTATGAACCTTATTTGCCAAACAAACATGTTTTATCAACAATCAATGAGCTAATCACATATTTTTTCGACTATATTAATTATGTATCTGAAGGTAGTTGAGAATACTTCACTTGTTTTGTAGTTTTATATCATAACATATTGGAACCAATTTCCATAACAATGAGTGTACACCGATTGTTTCAGAATAAAGTTGTAGTTACAATAAACATGTTAATAGCCGCTGTGAGTGTCATGGATCAAACAAAGACTTTGGGGGGTTTTTGGCTTCCCATTTGGGATTTAACTATGTTAGTTGATTTTTTTTATTTTTATAAAAATATGTATAAAAAGTGAAACAAATAATATGATAATTTATAATTTTTTTTTTTTGCTTTTGACTATGAACCTTATTTGCCAAACAAACATGTCGTATCAACAATCAATGAGCTAATCAGATATTTTTTCGACTATATTAATTATGTATCAGAAGGTAGTTGATCCGGCTCATGTTTTGGTTAAAGTCGTCTAAAGAGTGTATAAGATATGAGATTCAGTGAATATTTTTTGTTAGTGAGAGGTCCACTATTTGTGAAATAGTTTGATGATAAGTCTTTTCGTTGATTTTGGAGGACATTTTATTTCTAATTTTACCCCTTAATTTATCTGTTGTGTTTTTTTTATCTGTTGACTTTTTGTTGACTATATGTTCAAAAATTTTTTTGACTATCTGCTTAAATTATATCTATCTGTTTAAATTTTTTTGTCTATTTGCTTAATTTCTTACACTATCTGAAAAATCTAAAATCTTGGAGATATTGATTTGTTATTATATATCAATTTTAACTAGTAAATAGCAATCCCAATCAAACAATCAATGACAAATCAACACAATGATTTTATGTTAAAAAATCACAATTGGAGCGCTTCTAATTGGGATAAAAAAAATCATGGGCAAAAGCTACTAAACAATCCACTAAGAAGACACAAAGTAATTACACAAGTGTACTTTCAATCATCTAGCGAATCCACGCTCGAATTGAACCGATCCCTATGTGCATCTTCCAGTCCCATCTTCATTTCGGAATCGTCTTGCCCAACGTTGAATCCACAACGTCGATATTGAATCCACAACGATGAGCCATTCAGGAATCCACCAAAGTTTCAGGCCCAAATTCTCCAGAATCCACCGAAGAGTAACTTTCAATTTTGTGAATAAAACAAACTAAACAAACCCTTTGATATAATCCACTCAATTCATGATTAAACTCTCATAGATATCAAATGAAACAAGCAAAAAAGCTCCAGATAAAAATCTTAATAACCAAGAAAAAGATCTAGAAGTCGTACCCTAAAATCTGACTGAACCACATATTTATAGAAAACAAGGTCGCGATAGTCACTCGAGCGAAGGAATGCTCGCTCGAGCGAGGAGACTAAAATGCATGTTTTTCCAAGTGTTTTCGCTCGAGCGAGGAAAACATCCTCTTAGTATTCTTATAGTCAGTGAAAGCTTCTGGGACCAAATAATTTCGCTCGAGCGTACATTCATTCGCTCAAGCGAACAAACAACTTTGATTGCATTTTTGCATTTTGCTTCGGGAATGCTACTCCCTAGACCCCCGCGAGCTGACCAGGCGACTCAATCCTCGACATAGTCAGCGAAGTGGCCAACATGATATGATTAAGATCACAAACTCCTCTGCATAGGCATAATTCGGATTGGATTCGCATCTAAATAATCATAGCCTTACTTAAATAAAATATCGAATAAAATTACACTAAAATGAGTTTTGTCAAACGAGATTGCCAATAACAAAAACCTAACATTATTTATTTAATTTTTTAATCTTTTTAATTCAAATTTTCCTTATTTGTTCAAATATTTGTCTATATAAAATTTATCTGTTGAAATTTATCTATACAAAAATTCTACATGTTCAAATTATCTATTGAAATTCTATAATCTTTTTTCTATCTGTTGAAAATGAACCTAAATTGAATATGTAAACAATAAAACTTCACATTAATCCTCTATTTGCTTAATTTTTACTCTCCAAATCCAATTTATCTTTTATCTCCTTCCCCTTATCTGTTCCAATGCTTTGAATGTCCAGCCAAATAAGAAGATTTTAACCTATTTGTTCTCAATTTTTTTCCAAACCAAACTTCATCAACAAATGGTCAAAAAAAAAAAAATC
Source organism: Camellia sinensis (assembly GCF_004153795.1). Classification (NCBI taxonomy): domain Eukaryota; kingdom Viridiplantae; phylum Streptophyta; class Magnoliopsida; order Ericales; family Theaceae; genus Camellia; species Camellia sinensis. The sequence goes on along the minus strand of NW_021024612.1, from coordinate 209,696 downwards.
AACAACAACAAAACATTTCCAAGACAACTCAACACTCATAAGCATGTCCAATTTTATTTACTTTAAAAAACACTAAATAATAGTTAAAAGAGATCCACTCTTTGATAACTCTAAATCATTTTTTTAAGTTTATGATTAAATGATTTTCACTTTTGGCAATTAAAGACAACTCTTGCTACTTTTGCAATGCATAAGCACATGTGTTGTGGGAAGCACAAAACAAACAACAGATATATAACAACTTCAAGTTTTCTGATACATAGAGAATTACTCTATTCAAAAGTTTGAATTCTAGCTTCACTTTTTCATAAATTTCTCAACAACCAAACAAGGTCTACTCAAAAGAAAACTTTAACATCGCTATGATTTTGCTGTTTCCAAGTTCGAAAAAGTCATATCTGTGCCTTGTTCTCTGTCGTTTACCTCATTATCGCTTTCTGATCACACTCCAATACCGTTAAAGCCTTAAAAAAAAAATGGATCTGGAGCTTTTACGATAGATCTAAAGCTGCGGTGATGGAACTACGGGTGTGTGTGGTGCGGTCGGGCAGTTTGAGAGTAAAATTACAAATTGAATGCGCAAGTTAGCTGATTAACGGATTGACAAATTGCGGTTTGGGCGATTTTTGGTAGATTGAAGAATATTTTAACTAATTATCATATATTTGCATAATATATAACACTAATTTGTATAATATTTTTTAAATATATAACACAAAGTAATTTCATATAACATTTTCATATATAACTACTAATTTGTAATAAATTTTATATTTTAAATCTCTCTCACATTCATTTTTACATTGATATTTCATTGGAAGTTAAAAAATAGATATGTATTAACTATAGCGGAGCGGAACGAAGTAGTTCGGTTGGCGGATTATAAATTTTAAATTTTAAACCGTGGTTAGCAGTTAAAACGGTGTAGATTGATGCGGATTGGTGCGGTTTTAGCAAATTAGGTAGTATTTTGCACATTTCTAGATGGGACTATAGATTTGAAAAAGATAGAGAGATCTGTAGATCTGTGTGGTTGAGTAGGCCTTCGGCGATAATAAAAACGAACGATAGAGGAAGGCGGTGTTACTAGCGGTTGTACCGACGACTGAAATGGAATCGTTGAAGACGAAGCGGCGGCAGTGAAGGCAAAATCTAGAAAGAGAGAGGAAGAGAGAAAGATTGAGATAGATTGAGGGAGATAAAGAAGGGTGAGGGAAATGAGACCAGATGGTGTTGGCAGTGTGGGTCACGATGGTTTGTGATAGTGGCTCCGATAGAGGAAGAGAGAGAGAGAGAGAGAGAGAGAGAGAGAGAGAGAACGTTTAGAGGCAAGAAAGGGAGGTGATTCAGAGAGAGTGTGTGTGACTAAGATCGGGACCGTGTATGTGATATATATAAAGAATATTTTGGTTATTTTACATGAGCTTATTCTTGTGGATAAAGTGTTTCAACGCCTGGACCTACGAATATTTTGGTTATTTTACATGAGCTTATTCTTGTGGATAAAGTGTTTCAACGCCTGGACCTACGAGTAAAGAAAATTTAAAATTAGATTTATCGCGTGAGCACCCTAAAAAAAAATAATAAATTCAAAAAAATAAGAAATTTTATAGAATTTTTATATATTCTTTTATATTTAGTATTTTTTTAAAAAAATTTCTTTACAAATCTTGTATGTTTTAAGTTTTTTCAGATTAATTGGATCTAAAAGTTAAAAAAAAAAAATAATAATAACAAATTGAAAACTCAATTTTTTAAAAACAAAACAATAAAGTTTGCATAAAATAGTTATCCGACGAGGCGACAATGATATATCAAAACTTTACAAGTGTGCAAGTGTAATTTACCAAAAATACTCAGCCAAACAAATATTTGCACTGAAAGTAAGGTTAGTTTTGTGATTTCACATGACATATATCAGAACTTTCACAACATATGTTATTATTTATTTTTGTTTTTTTCTTCCCCAGAACGAAACAATTGTTCAAAATATGCTCTCGTGACCCTCACCCTCCCTTCTCCCTCCCTTACTCCACTGTCTCTCTCTCTCTCTCTCTCTCTCTCTCTCTCATGAGTCCATGATTGACGACCGGCGCCGTCGGAGATCTCAAGTTTACTTCCGGCGAATGGGACTCCCTTTGAGGTATCACAGTCTACTCATTTCATCATTTTCCATATCACAATATATATATATATATATTGTTTATCGATCTGGTTGATATGTGGTTTGAAAAATGAGATTAATGTCGGAGCCTCTTCCAAACTGTTGTCTCGTTGTTTGTGGATCTGTACTTAGATTTTCTCGCATCTTGATTTCGGTGAAGTTTCTTTCATTTTTTAATTTTTTTTTTGTAATTTAATTTCTTTCAGAATGAGTAGATTGTTAGATTAGAACCCTCCACAAGAAGCTCATTTGCTTTCGCCCTTGTTAAGAGTTTGGAGAGTGATTTGGTCTAATTTAACTACTGAGTTTCTGATAGTTTGGAGGGTGATTTGGTGGTCTAAATCCACACACTGAAGTGATTGATATGATTTCCTGGTTTTTTTTTATTTTTTTTTATTTTTATAGTGAATAAGCTATCTGTGATGGAAGAATTGGTAGATTGTTCATGATTCATCTTAAGCGTATGCAGTTTCCTATCTTTGCAGCTAACAGTACATTAAAATTTGTTTTTTTCTTTTTCTTTTTGGGTTTGTTTTAATCAGTTTAATGAAATGGTTGAATAGCTCAAAGGGGTTTTGAGGACCAGAAGAGTTTCAGTTGTGAAAGTGAGGTAGAACAATTTGAGATAGCTCGGGCTATTTTTTTTGGTGCAAAGACATCTGATATGCCACCAGTTATGGCACAAAGTTTTAGAGCAGGCAGATCTTCATTCACCTCTAGTAATGGATATGAATCTCCTCCTCTCAACTCTGCTGTTGTTTCGAATGGGGATGATTATGACAGTGATGGTTCCAATTTTGCACCACCGTGAGTTTCTTGCATTCCACTTGTACTTTGTTAAGAATTGACACTTGGCGTTACTTTTAGCTAGCTTGTTAGATTATGTAATTTTGCAAGGAATTGCAGCTTCAATAGCATTTTTTAAGTGCCTTAGACTAAGGACGGTTTTTACTTAATGTATCCTGCAGTACACCGTCAACAATGGCTATTCCAGCAGAACTTGCTGGTGCTATACCCTTGATTGATAAATTCCAGGTGACAAGATTTGCTTATGCTGATAATTGCAATATCCATAAAGAAAGTTTCATCTCTGCCCAATTTGATTAATTGATTGCCGAACATCTTGACTACATATCCAACGCCTGCTTTCTTGCTTTTGATGAATGGTCATTCAAATTTCATATTATCATAATCTGCTGTGTCCTTTAGGTGGAGGGCTTTCTAAGGGCAATGCAAAAGCAGATTCACTCTGCTGGAAAACGTAGTTTTTTTTCTAAAAAATCCGTGGGTCCCCAAGTGCGAGAAAAATTCACATTTGAGGATATGTTATGTTTCCAAAAGGTAATAACATGTTAATTTTGACGACAGTTTGTTTTGTTATTGAGTTTATCAACTGTATTAAGTCTCAATTTTTTATAGGATCCTATTCCAACATCAATACTAAAGATAAATAGTGATCTTGTAAGTCGGGCGGTAAAACTGTTCCAGACTATTTTGAAGTATATGGGTGTTGATTCTTCTGATCGAGTGACTCCAAGCAGCTTAGAGGAACGTATTGACCTTGTTGGGAAACTATATAAGCAGGCTTTGAAGCGTTCTGAGCTTCGAGATGAACTTTTTGTTCAAATTTCAAAGCAGACAAGGAATAATCCAGATAGGTATGCATTTACCCAATTTCATAAATTGCTGGTTTGTGACTTGGTGCATTCTTTATTCTTCTAATATATTTATAGTAAATATGTGGGTTTTCCTTATTGTGTTTGAAATACAGGCAATATTTAATTCGAGCATGGGAGTTAATGTATCTATGTGCATCCTGCATGCCTCCCAGCAAGGATGTTGGTGGATATTTATCAGAATATGTTCATAATGTTGCACACGGTGTGAATATTGATGCAGATATTCAAGTCCTTGCATTAAACACACTAAATGCATTGAAGCATTCTGTTAAGGCTGGACCTAGGCATACGATACCTGGTCGAGAAGAGATTGAAGCTATTTTGATTGGTAAAAAGCTGACAACTATAGTGTTTTTCTTGGATGAAACTTTTGAAGAAATTACATATAGCATGGCAACAATTGTAGCTGATGCTGTTGAGGTACTATTGAACTTTACTTGTCTTTTTGCATGTATACATACATACATACATACAAAGGAGAGTTTACTATAAAAGAATGGAAAATAAAATTGTGATGTAGAGAAAGGGTTTGGAGGCTTACTATTTAAAGGGGCAAACCAGTATATTGGTGCAGTTTATGCAAGTGCCCCTCACTCCTGCCCCCAGGCAAGGAAAAAAAAGTTGCTGATTACATATAAATACATAATGAGGATGTACCACTAAATTTGCAATTACTATCTGAGACAATCAAACTGATTGCATGGATGCTGCATGTTGCTGGGTGTCTTCTATTTCTAAAGCCGAGGAAATAGCAGATAGAAGAAACTGCCTTGATTTCAGTGTGGAAGGGTTGAGCCCAGGAGATTTTAGTAGTAGCTAGTTGTTCTATTGAGCAACAACAAAATACTTTCTAGTTAGTTCTTAGGCTGCTTAAACTCCATCGATGGGAACATTTGATCACTCCTTTTTAGAATTTACTGAAAAATGTTTCATTCATCAGATCTGTGTGGAAAATCTGCACAATAACTAGAGAACCTTCCATGAATGTTATAAGAATCTGAAAAAATGATCTAAACATTCATTGGATGGAAGAATTCAGATAAAAAATGATATGTTACAGTTGGTCCAAATTGATACAAGAATTATTGTTGTTTTCTGAAAAATTCTTCACATGGTATTTGGCAAATTAAGAGGTTTTAGGCATATTGTTGGCCATTGATTTATGGGAAAGTCCTTTTCTTCTTGCTTCTTAGGAAAAATGGAGCTATTCATTCCTTTGTAATGGTTTCAATTGGAAGAATGGTATGCTTCATGTTCTTTTGAGAATTACTGCAAAGGGGGAAATTTTTTTTTGAATATTGGAATGCTTTGTTTGAGTAGTTCAATTCATGATAGCTAGATATTGGGAATGCGTTTTGAAAGTTGGATTGAAATTCATGGGAAGGGCAAAGATGACCACAGTTAAGTCACCAATTGTCCCAAAAGCTTAAGCTATTAGAAAATAGGCCCATCAATGTATGTCAAACTTTCAACACCCTCCCTCATGTTCAATTCCGTCTTGCATGTGGAGATGCAAACATTCATGCATATAGAGAAGAAGAAAAAATGCAAATGAGAGAAAGAATGCAATCAGGGACCAAATGCAACTGGAGAACTTGAACCCGAGATCTCCTCTAACTTGAACCCGAGATCTCCTCTAACTTGAACTTTGATACCATGTTAAGTCACTAATTGTCCCAAAAGCTTAAGCTGTTAGGAAATGGGCCCAATAATGTAAATCAAGCTCTCTAATAACCAGATTGGGTCTGAAGTAGTTGCATGAGAAGCTCATATGAGCAAACTTTGTCGGACATGACTGCATGTAGAAAGTATTTTTCTTCTTGTTTATTAGGATACATTCTGTAAGTTAGATTGAAATTCATGGGAAGGAGAAATATACCACATTAGGTCTGAAGTAGTTTCATGAGAAGTTTAGACCAGCAAGGTTTGCCAGATATGACTGCATTCAGTTTTTTGGCCTAACTGACTGATAAATATTGATATGCTTTCTCTTTTGCTGCAATCTCTGCATGTGATGCATTTGATCTAGTAGTCGTCTAAATGATACTAGGAAGTAAGTTATTTAAGATATTCCTTCTAGCCATTCAAAATTTGAGTTTATTATGCCTGATTAGTTATTTCCTTTCACAGTGTTAGTTTTAGATTATTTTGTATAAGTTTGACTAGTTAAAATACATATTGTTTGCATTACATGCTTTCGTAATTTTAATGGCCTCCTTGGTTGCTATATTTGTTATGTGGTAGTCCATTAACTGTATACATGTCGTTATTGGTCCCCTTGTGTTCTAATATTTTGATTTGAGATTCGAGATATTTGAACCATATGTGCTTGGCTTTGAACAGTTGTGGATTTACTTATAAAAATTGACACTTTTTGGGTTCAAATAGTAGATAGTTACTGTGTTCTTGTTCTCTTCTATAACATGTCAGTATGCATCTTCTTTTTTTTTCTTTATTGATTTTTTCTTGTGGTTTATGAGTATTGTTTAACAGCATTACCACTTCAGGAGCTTGCAGGGATTATTAAATTGTCGGCATATTCTAGCTTCAGTCTGTTTGAGTGCCGGAAGGTTGTTGCTGGTTCTAAATCACCTGATCTTGGAAATGGTATTTGTTTTACCTGAGTTCCTAATATATATATATATATATTTGCTTTTGTTTTCATAATAATATGCATTTTGATGTCATATAGAGGAGTATATTGGGTTGGATGATAACAAATACATTGGGGATCTGCTAGCTGAATTTAAGGCAGCAAAGGACCGAAGTAAAGGAGAAATCTTGCACTGCAAGTTGACATTTAAAAAAAAGTTATTTCGGGAGTCAGATGAAGCTATAGGAGAACCAATGTTTGTACAGTTATCTTATGTTCAAGTATGTAATCATTCTTTTATTTTGCTTCTGTTTCTTAACCACTAGTAGATTTTGAGCAATGCTTTTGAAGTTTAAATCATTTTTGACTTTTGAATGTGATGATTTTGGTTGTACTGTGACAGTTACAACATGATTATATATTGGGCAATTATCCAGTTGGAAGAGATGATGCTGCACAACTGTCTGCACTGCAAATTTTGGTTGAAATTGGATTTATTGTTAGCCCTGAATCATGCACGTCAGTATTGTTTTTACTTTCTTATTATTTATTGCGTTCAATCTCTTGTTGCATGCTGCTTTAGAGTTCTTTTTTGTTTCTTTACTTTCTCATAGTTTTCCCCTCATTACCTTTCTTTGTTGCTTCATGTTGAAATCATAAGACTGAATTGTTTTCAGCTTGTTTATGTTTGGCATTTAGATATACTTTTTAAAACTTCTGTTATATATTAATTTTTTTCAGTGACTGGACATCACTTCTGGAGCGTTTTTTACCAAGACAGATTGCAATAACTCGAGCAAAGAGGGAATGGGAGTGGGATATTCTTTCTCGGTATCGTTCAATGGTAAGAACTAGCATTTTGAAGATTAACTAAATTATATTTTTTGCCCTTTTTCCCAGCTTTGCGTTTTTTTTTTTTTCCTCTCTTTTTAATCTTTTTGCAAACTATTGCAGGGTCAAAGTTTGCATGGTAGTACTATGTCTTTACTTGTTCCTTTATTTGAAATACTAAAAAAAGGATTTTTTTTTTTTTAATTAGACAAATTGGTCCCAAATAGGGTTCACTTTTCTTTCCTAGGTTAGGTATAGCAATTTAAATGGTTCTTATTTGTTCTTACTTATATCACCTTTTACAAGATTTATTGAACTGTCATGGGCAGTAATGTATTGCATAAGAATGCTGTGTTTCTTAAGATGTTTACATTGCCTGTGTAGGAGAATCTAACAAAGGATGATGCAAGACAGCAATTTCTGCGGATCTTGAGAACACTTCCTTATGGGAATTCAGTTTTTTTTAGTGTTCGCAAGATAGATGATCCCATTGGACTTCTGCCTGGGAGGATTGTTTTGGGGATTAATAAACGTGGGGTGAGTCATAAACTATTATTCAGTGGTGTAGATGCACCAAAAATTTGTCATCATCATTGTAGATATGTTGATTGCTGAACATGAAGATGATCACCAATTTTTTTCCACAGGTTCATTTTTTTCGTCCAGTTCCAAAAGAATATCTACATTCTGCAGAGTTGAGAGATATCATGCAATTTGGTAGCAGCAATACTGCTGTATTTTTCAAAATGAGAGTTGCTGGGGTCTTACATATCTTTCAATTTGAAACTAAGCAGGTGGTTAATGCTCATCATCTCCGTTGATTATGCCGATACTGCGGATTTGTAATTTCTGGTCTCTTTCTTATATCCTTTTATTTTTTACATAGTATGTTTTTTCTATTTAATACAGGGAGAGGAAATCTGTGTTGCCCTTCAAACGCATATAAATGATGTCATGTTACGTCGTTACTCTAAAGCAAGGTCTGCTGCTAGTGGGTCAATAAATGGAGATCTGGCTAATAATTATAGGCCTCCTAGTGGGGATGTTAATGAGAAACGCGTCGAGGATTTGTCCAAAGCTCTTGAAGAATCACAAAAGAATTCTAATCAAGTGAGTGTTTGAATTTTGAAAAAGCTTGCCTCTTTTTTAATTATGCTAAATAAAATTGAACTGTCAACAATGAAATTAGTGATGTGGTGTTGAAATCCAAAATAATGTGGATTGAATAAAATGCTCAACCTCCTCTTCATTTTTAAACCAATGCATTTCTTGTAAATATGTGATAAAAAATTGGTTTTTGTTTAGATTTATGACGATTCACTTTTAATAATCTGTAAGATCTATATTTGATTGTGGGTAGACATTATTCTAGCTGTAGTAATGTGATTTTTATTCCTTGAAGGTGACATGTCATATAAAATATTTATTTTTTGTTTGAGTCTTTCTTTGACAGAATTTTCACTTGACCTGAATCATCTTGATATGCTCATGCAGTTATTGGAAGAACTAAATGAGAAACAAAAGCACGAAGCGAGGTTGCAAGAAGAACTAGAGGGCTTGAAAGATTTTTTGAGATCTGAGAAGCAAAACTTGATGGAAGTTACTTGTGACCGTGACCAACTCAGATCTTTGTGTGATAAAAAAGATTCGTCACTTCAGGTGACTGGTTATGTTTGCGAAATTAGTTTCCTAATACTTATTCATTTCCTTACCAAGTGGTGGTTTGGTACTTATTAGGCTGCTTTGTTGGATAAACGGAGCATGGAAGCAAGTCTGGCAAAACTTAGTAATCTAGGATTGGAGAGTAATGCCAAGAAGGAGCTGGTTGAAGCAAATAATCAGGTATACTTGTTAATAAAATCTATGTATGTTTGCAACGAACTCAAATATCTGTATTTTTTTTTAAAGGTAATTGAGTGGAAATGTATTGACAAAAGATCGATTGCATGTACAATATAAAAGGGGAAAATTCGTACCCATGCTTGATCAAAAGAAAAATCTCTACAATACACGGCATGGAGTAAACCTAAGAACATATGTTTGCCTATCTATAACACTGCTAGATTAATTTTACCCCACAATTAACTAATTCACCAGCACTGTAACATTCCTTGAGCTCTGTTATGACATGTAATCTTCTTGATATTTGCATGACACACTTGAACGCCCCACCTTATTTCTTTTGCAACGCCTTCCAAGCACCTTTTTTTTTTTTTTTTTAAAATTTCAGGTTTGTCAAATTTAGGTGAATCGGTGTCTTTTCAAAACAATGTTCATGGCAGTTCACCATGTTAAATTGTGTTAGGTCTTGTAGTTATAATTGGTTATCATTGCTTGATATGATTTGTCGTGGTTTAAGTAATTTAGAATTTGACGTGTTTTACGTATAGGTGTTGCAAAAGATCCAAGATGAATTAAAAATACGCAGTGCAGAGTTGCATGCAACAGAAGAAACTGCGAAAAGACTGGTAAATGAAAAACAATTATTGGAAGAGAGAATCGTGAGGCTTGAAAAGAAGAAAGTTGAGGAGGTAACAGCACAATTCCTCTGCTTTCTAAAACAAAACCATGTGAGTTTTTGCTTGGTCAAACTTTGATATTAGCAAAACTTTGACATCTTGTGGCCCTTAAACGCAGATCGAAGTTCTTGAGAAAAACATTGAACACGAACGAAAGGCCATGCGGCTCCGAGTTGCTGAACTTGAAAAGAAGCTGGAAGTGGTTACACGAGATTTGGCTGTGACTGAGTCGAGTCTTGCAGTTAAAGATACACAACTTACCACTTTGCAAAATAATTTGAAGGAACTTGAGGAATTAAGAGAAATGAAAGAGGTGATGATCTTGATCTCATTGCTAAATTCTTCAATATTTTGGGAAATTCTTCAATACTTGAGGATTTTTTATTTTTGTTTTTATTTTATTTTATTTATTTATTTTTCTTTCTTTTGTAGACAATTAGTTGGTATTAGTTTGTGGATAAATATTAAAATTGTTGACTACTCTAGCTAAAAAGTTTTTTTTTTCCAGGACATTGACAGAAAGAATGAACAAACTGCTTCACTCTTGAAGATGCAAGGTGCTCAATTGGCTGAGTTGGAAGCACTTTACAAGGAAGAACAAGTTTTGAGGAAACGCTATTTTAATACTATAGAAGGTAGGAATATTCCTCTTTATTTTCCCCCTAGTTTCATAGAAATTTTATTTATAGATTTTAGTTGTCTGTAAGATTCATGTTTCTTAATCAATGCTTAAGTTTGTTGTTGAACTTTTTTTGTACACCTCAGATATGAAAGGCAAGATTAGGGTCTTCTGTCGATTAAGGCCTCTTAGTGAAAAAGAAATTGCTGAAAAAGAAAGAAATGTGCTTACAAGTTTGGATGAGTTCACAGTTGAACATCAATGGAGAGATGAAATAAAGCAACATTTATATGATCGTGTTTTTGATGGCAAAGCCACCCAAGAGGATGTATTTGAGGACACAAAGGCAAGTTGAATTAGTTTTTAATTATTAATGAATATTGAGTGTTTTTTCTGTACCTTGCTATGTTGCAGTTTGATATATTTAGCTCATAGTTTTGTATTATTATCAGCTTCTCAATTTTATTTATTTTTTTTGAATTATTGATGCAGTATTTGGTGCAATCTGCCGTCGATGGATATAATGTGTGCATATTTGCATATGGCCAAACTGGTTCTGGAAAGACTTTTACAATTTATGGCTCTGAGAACAATCCTGGACTTACACCGCTAGCTACTTATGAACTTTTTAAAATCCTGAAGCGTGACACAAACAAGCTCTCATTCTCCTTAAAGGTAACAGTTGTGAACCCATAGAAATCTATCAGGCTTGCTCAATGTTGTTGAACATGCTAATTTGGAGAATTCAGTAAGGCATTTTAAAAGTTTGTATCTTCTTCTGGCCATTCTATGCAGTCTGTATGACATATAGGCGCACCATGATGTTCTATTGTAGAAATTTAATGTATAAAGAGAATTGTATTATTGATTGTTGTGTATATTGATCTAAATTACAATGATTCATGATTCCTATATATAGAAGAGGGTGAGTGTGTAGTAGGTAAGGAGTAGGTGAAGGTGAGGTGGTAGTGGTGTAGTGGGTTAGGTTTAGTGGAGTAGGTTTAAGTGGGTGAAGTAGGTGGAGAGTAGGTGGATTTTAACATATTAAAGTTCGAATAAAAGCTCTCCTAGTTTATATTGTACTGTGGTTGTAAGGAGATGATGCATGAAGGTTGTTATATTTACTTATTTATTTGTTTTGTGCAGGCATATATTGTGGAGTTATATCAAGATACACTGGTTGATCTTTTACTACCGAAGAATGCAAAGCGTACAAAACTTGAAATAAAAAAGGATTCAAAGGTGATTGTAATTGGCTTATTAGTGTTGTTTGATATTTTGGATAGATCCAATGTAATGAATATTTGTTTAATCTCATTTTCTTTCATTGATGGCTTTGTCCTTCTTGTGTAACTTATATGGAAGTCTTCTTTCTATTGGCTATGTTGGAATTTGTAGGGCATGGTTTCTATTGAAAATGTCACAGTCGTGTCTGTTACAACTTATGAGGAACTGAAAAACATCATTCTTGGCGGATCTGAACGCCGTCATACAACTGGAACTCTAATGAATGAACAGAGTTCAAGATCTCATTTGATACTATCCATTGTTATTGAGAGTACAAACCTTCAAACTCAATCTATTGCCAGGGGAAAGGTATTATAATTATTGTTCATACTATCTTACTTCATTAAATCAAGATGTGTGCTACTAATGTTTGAGAATCAGTGCATGGACAAATATTCTCTGTTTTCTCTTCTATAATAAGTTTAAAGAAGTACGCGCATGCCATTGCAATATAAGAATATGTAATTATATAAGGATATGGGTTGGTTGGAGTACTCACTCTGCTTGTTTGTTGAGTTGAAGATTCACTAATTTAATCGTTTTTATATAAAAATTCTAATTGTCTCCTTCGTGCAGCTAAGTTTTGTGGATCTTGCTGGTTCTGAGAGAGTAAAAAAGTCAGGCTCTTCTGGTAGTCAGCTCAAAGAAGCTCAAAGCATCAATAAGTCACTCTCAGCACTTGGAGATGTTATTGGTGCTTTATCTTCTGGCAATCAGCACATACCCTACAGGAATCACAAGTTGACTATGTTAATGAGTGATTCACTTGGTGGGAATGCTAAAACACTAATGTTTGTGAACATATCTCCGGCTGAGTCAAACTTGGACGAAACCTACAATTCTCTAACGTAAGTTCTTGTGTTTATCATTTGTGATTTTTAGCTATTGTCGTTAAAAACTCTAATTTTTCAGTTGAAGGCCAAGTTCAGTGAACATGCTTGTTTTTAAATCGATTTATGCATGTTTGTAAAATCGATTATACCATTGTGGATAAAGTAGCATTGAGTCATTAATTCACAATTTCAATTGTTATGAAAGCAATTGAAAAAGCTAATTCTTCTCTTGACATAGTTTTGATGGATCTTAAAATCTTTGCCAACACGGGGACTCTATAGCTTCAATGTCTTGGCCTTGACCACATCAACATGCGTTTTCTATCAATAATTGGCATGGGATTTTATTTTGGCATTTTGTCCTGATTATTTGCGCACACTTTTTACCATGGGTTTGCTGGTAAAAAAATAATTGACTCTATTTCTTTTTGGAATACCTTGTCTTAACCGGGATATGTTGGTTTTAATGTCATTTAGGTACGCGTCAAGAGTCCGATCAATTGTGAATGACCCAAGTAAAAATGTGTCATCAAAAGAAGTGGCCCGATTGAAGAAGTTGGTGGCATATTGGAAAGAACAAGCAGGTAGGAAAGGGGAGGATGAAGATTTAGAAGAAATTCAAGAGGAACAATCAACTAGAGATAAACCAGATGGACGCCATTCCATGTGAAGTTCATATATATATGTAGACAATGATTTGTTGAAGTTGAGAAAATCTTGCTGATTACTGATTTGGAGGCAATTCTTTGAAGGCTTTGGCAACCTGACCTTTGTATTCGTATCAACGACTCGTTGAATTACTAATGTATTTTTTTGGTTGAAATTTTGCCAAGGTCTAAGGTCGGGGGTTATACGAGGGGTTAAGAGTTTGTTTTTAAATCAGAGTTGTAAGTAGTGATATGTATATATTTTATATATTTTTATTTTACCCTTGAGTGGTATTTGGTGCAATCTGCCGTCGATGGATAGTCATTAGAATGTTGGCTAGTCATTAGAATGACAACATGTTGGCTAGTCATTAGAATGTTGTGCTTCTATTTACACCACAAAAACAAAATGCCTTGTGACCTCAATTTTTAATTAAAATTTTTTCTTTGTATAAAATTACTTAAAACTCCTCTAGCCCTAATTTAAAACAATTAATCACTATGTTTGTTTTTAGTTTTTTGTAAACACCTTTTAGAAAATTTTCATTTTTTATTTTTTGTATTTTTTTTTATTTTTACTGATTTTTTTTTAATATTTTAAGTAATTTTTCTTATTTTTTATTTTTTATTTTTAGACATACTTAACATAAATACATTTAAAAAGTATAATTTTCGTAATTTTTTTTTAAATTTATTAAATTTATTAAATATCAAAAATATAAAAAATATGAAAATTTAGTATTTTTTTTTTGTATTTTTGTGTATTTATTAATTTTTTAAAATATTTTTTTACAAATATTTTATTTTTTGGATACATTTAAGTAAAGTGTATCTAAAAAAGTAGTAAAAAAAAAAAAAAACTTAAAATTTTAAAAATATTTATTAAAAACCAAAAAAAAACACACAAAATAAAAAATAAAAAATGTAATTCAGAAAATTAAAATTAAACACACTCCCATCACCATCTATACACTGTCGGCACTGACTATTTTGTGTTGACACTTTATGTAGTAAAAGCTAATTGTATTATGCTGATGTGGATTGATTTTTTAATTTTTAAATTTTTTGACAATTTGGGATCAAAAAGTCTCGTTTAGGATGAATTTTTTTGATTTTTTTGGGAAAAAAATAAAATGATTACAATTTGAATGTGACATTTTATGCTATTGACTTTCTACCTTATTTTATTTTTTTATGACTAAAATAACTAAAAAAAAGTCCATGTCAAACATAGCCAATTTATCCATTATTTTTTAGTGCATTAGATTGCATAATGTCTAGGGGAATGATGGTTATATTGGAGAAATTTATAAATTAGTGAAACAATAAAAAAATATTTATATTTATATTTTTATGATAATACAAAATTTTTGTGTGCATAGTACAAGTCTTTCTTGTGCTATTGCACTAATGCCGTGTTTGGTGGGAGGATTTGAGAAGGGGTTTGAAAATGAAAAGGGAAAATATGTGTGAAATTAGGTGAAAATGAAAGTATATTTTATTTTTATTTCACCTATTTTTACTTTTTCTTTCCAAATCTTTTTCCAAATCTTCTAACTAAACACAGTATAAATGTTTTTTTTTTTATATCCATAGTACAATTATTTTTCATGTACCAGTTATTTACAAGTTTTCCTAGCATCAATGGTGTTAGATTTTCTCAAAAAAAAAAAAAAAAAAAAAAATGGTGTTAGATAACGTGAGAGATGTGAATTCAAAATAAAAAAGAAAATTGCATTTCACTGGTGGTGCAGTGAAAAATAAAATGGTGGTACAAATTTTATGCGTTTATAGTGTAAATTATTTCTATATATGGTATAAGCCCATCTTGTAGGTTAGAATTGTATTACAGAATGAGTAATGATTCATCCCCCTTTTCCCCCACCCCCTTTGACCCCCTCTCTCTCTCATTGGTTACCTTTTTTTTTTCTTTTTCTTTTTTTTCCTGCTCCTCCAATCACCCCCTGCCACGTGGCAAAGGGGGGTGAGGGGGTGACCCCCAAAAGGGGGTCCCAAGCATTATTCTTACAGAATATTCTACTAAGGGGTTGTTTGGAATAATCTAAATAAATATATTTTTTGACTTTTTATAAAATATAGATTGTGTTAAGATTGAGTTTGAAGTGATGTATTAAAAAAATAATATGACTTAAATAAAATAATGTGACTTAAATAGAATAATAATTTTTCAACTTTTTTTTTCAAACATGTCACACCAAACCTAATTAAGTATTTCTCCAAATGAATATGGGATGCCTCGTTTGATTTGTTCTTTTCTTTGTCATATTTGACATGACAAACAGAAGAGTTGATCCTCCGCACGCCACTCCTTCCTTCTTTGTTTTGGGGGCATACGTCCTCATCCGATTGCTAATTCGTTCCGACTAGTCTGAAAATTTTTGAATTTCAAAAAATTATTTTATCCAGAATAATGCTTGGACCCATTTTTTGGGGTCACCCCCTCACCCTCCTTTGCCACGTGGCGGGTGATGATTGGAGGAGCAGGAAAAAAAAGAAAAAGAAAAAGAAAATATAACTAATGAGAGAGAGAGGGGGTCAAAGGGGGTGGGGGAAAAGGGGGATGAATCATTGTTGTTTTATCAATAGGCCAAGCTGAGTTGACCCTATCTAATATTTAACCTATTTTAAAAAGTGAGTTAGAAATTATTTTTTAATTTTTAATTTATTTTCATCTTTAAGTAAAAAGTTAAAAAAATTTTAAAAATAATTTTTAATTATCTTTCCAAAATACCTTAAAGAGTTCTAATCTAACCTAATTTAATCCGTTTATTTATAAAATATTAATTATTATTTTATATTATTTTAGTTATAAAATAAATTAGAAAAAATATAAAAGATAAAAAAAAATTGCATATATATATACTTCTTTCAAGGGTTTAAATTAAAATATTTGTTAAAAATTAAATTTATTTTGTCATTCAATTTGTTAACATTCCAAATTCAATAATAAATAAATAAATTTAATATTACATTTAAGATGAAAATAAAAAATATAAAAAATATTAAGTCATATTTATTGAATCAGTTCCGATTTGTAGCTCGAAATTCGGAGGTTCGAATTTGGCTCAACACCAAAACGACGTTGTTTTGGTGTTCTTTTTTTTTCGTGTTTTTTCTGAAGATAAAATAAATTATTTCTAGATGTTGATCTGCATAATTTGGTCTAGAGAAGAAGATGAACATCCAGATCAACATCAATGAAGATCAACATCCAGATCAACATCAATGAAGAAATAAATAAAAGAGAAGAAGAAGATGAACAATTTGGTCTTTGATCTAAAGATCAACATCCACATCCACATTTGAAGATCAACATCCAGATCAACATCTCTAGACGTGGATGTCTGGTTCAGCTCCTCCGTCTAGAGTTGTGCTTATCAACATCCAGATCAACATTAAAAAAACAAAAAAAGAAAAAAAAAAAAAAAAAAAAAAAAATCTGGTTCTGCAGATCAACAACAAAAATTTGGTTCTGCAAATAAATAAATTTTGTTCTTCTTGTTGGTTCAACAAAAAAAATATACAGAACAGAACAACTTTTTTCCGAATTCATCATCATCAACAACTTTTTTTTATTTATTTTTTTTCAGATCCAGAACAAGTAAAAAATAAATAAATATACAGAACAGAATTTTTTGCACCGCCATCATCCTGATCAAAATTTTTTTTGAACAGCTTCAGATTTTGAACATCATCATCATCTTCATCATCTTCAACATCATCATCATCTTCAATAGCTTCAGATCACCGACCGCCATCACCGATCTTTTTTCTCTTCTCTCTTCCTCTTCCTTTTCTCTTCTCTCTCTCTCTCTCCCTCTCCCTCTCCCTCTCCCTCCTCTTCTCTTCCCTAGGAATGGCAACGGGGCGGGGCGGGGCGGGGCCGGGGATCACACTCCCCGTCCCCGATCCCCAATGGTGGAAATTTTTCCGTCCTCGGCCCCGATCCCCGACGGGGAACCTATAGCCGCCCCCACTCCCGCCCCCGGCGGGGATCGGGTTTCCCCGACCGCGAAATTCCCCGGCCAAAAAAAAAAAAAATTTCAAATCTGAGCTCCAGATCTACAAGAATTCATCAACAATCAGATTCAACATCATCATCATCAACAGCACAACCATACACCAGATTTAACATATACATTCAATAACAAATCTGAGCTCAAATGTAAAACATAAAAAATCAAAAATCAAAAACAGATCTGAGCTCAACAAATCACCATTTTCTTTATCTTCATCCACAACAGATTTGAGCTCAACTAGGATCTTGGCATCGGTGGTGACCAAAACATCCAGATTTGAAGAACAAAATCGAAAACCAAAGAGAGAGAGAGAGAGAGAGAGAGAGAGAGAGAGAGAAAGAAAGAGAGAGGTCTCTTATCGTTCTGTGTTGTCCGCGACGGCGAGTAGGCCGTTATCTCTGTCGCCGATCTATCTCTAGACTTCTCTGTGGCTTGAATCTGGAAGCAGTTCGTTCATCTCTCTCACAGAGTCACAGAGAGTAAAAGGAGAAGAGAGAGAGAGAGAGAGAGAGTTGAGAAATGAATTCAAAATGCTTTTTGACCAAGTCTTGAGAATCTGTAGCCTAATATATATATATATAATATATAATATAAAGCAGCCTAACATAAATATATGGGATTGTTCGGGGGTGTTCGGGGCGGGGCGGGGCTGGGAGGCTATCATCGTCCCCGCCCGAAAATTACCGGGGATTAAATTTTTAATACCATCCCCGACCCTATGGGGATAATTTTTGGGAAAAACCCGTTCTAATCGGGGTCGGGGGATCGGGTCCCCGTCGGGCCGGGTTTAAATTGCCATCCCTACTCTTCCCTCTCTGTCTCTGTGTTCGAAAGAATGAAGGGGAAAGAATGAAAAGGAAAGAAATAAAGAAGAAAAAGAGAAAAAAAAAAAAAAAGACAGCCCAAAACGACGTCGCTTTGGGCTGTCGAGCCATTCGGGCCATAGTGATTTCGAGCTACCACTCATTTTTTCTTATTGAATTAAGTGAGCAGATTTGGAATTTAATTGTTTTTTTACAACCAGGTTTGAGATGGCTAGATTAACTTAATGTTAGGCTAGACAAGTTTGAAATGACATATATTCTTTTGTTATATAGTGCAAACTTGACTCGAATCCGACCTAAGATTAGTCCATCCCTAGGCATATGTGTGGTGTTCCTTTGTCATTTGACATTTTAAAATTGGCTTCTCTTAATATTTGAATGTGAGGGAATTTGAAGTGTTTACAGGGTCTATTACAGATTACGTTTTGATAATTTAAATCATTCATTTTGTAAGGTCTTTAATATATATTATTTATGAAAAAAAAATCAAATTGATTTGATAATTGTAAATTTTTTTATTATTTTATCACGTTTATCTCCAAAAAAATTGATAACTTATTTTTAAAATATATATTTTGTCTATTTTGAAAAACAAATGTAATAAAAAAAATTACGATCATTGGATCAATTTTTTTTTTTCATGAATGATATATAGTGAGAAACTTACAAAATGAATGGTTAAAATTATCGATAAGGTACACATGTTGAGTTTTACAAACCTTTCAAATTCTCTCAAATTGAGAAGTGAATTAATAGAAGCGTAACCTATTTTGAAAAGAGTTTGTCTTCTCTGAAGTTAACTACCTTAATTTGAGAGAATGTTTGTATTTTGTAGGCCAATTTTGAAATTAATTTCGGTGATTTAAGTTGTTCACTTTTAAAGACTTATTGAGGGGCAATTTGGGAAGTTGGCTTTTTACCAAGTTCTCCCAAAAAAGCTACAAAAAAGCCACCAAAAAAGCTAAAAAGTCAGTTTTTTACAAACTTCTCAAAACACCCCCGAGTAGAATATTCATGCAAAAAATAAGATAATTGGACATTGATAGTTATATATTTGAATCAAATTTGTATTATGAAAAATAAATGGCTATTATTAAAACTATATTTGCGGTCTATTTGTTTAAAACAAATATGATTAAAATATATATTTATCGATATTCAATCTTGTTGATATTGTTGGAACAATCTTCTGTATAGAATAAATAATTTGAAACAAATCAAACAAATAAAAAATAAATTACATATCGAATTTATTTTACCGAACCGAATGAATAATAAAAGATCAAGAATAAAAGATCAAGTCGAGTGTGTGACACTTTGTCCTTAAGACAGATTCACTTCACTACGGTGCTTGCGGACAAATGGCGTCTATCTCCCAAGATACAATGATCTTCACAAATTATAGTAGCACTCCAAACAATTTGTTCGGCGAACAAAAAACCTTATGTTCGGTACTCTCTTTCCTAAAAACTAATATGAAGAGAATTTATACAGAGAAACAAAACAGGACATCAAATGATATTTTTTAGATTGTTTTTTGAATTCCCAAACTGCTGGAATAGGGTTGGTATTTATAGGCATACAAACAGACGCGAACAGGTACATATAAGAAGTAAACAAGTGTAATTTTGAATTGAATAGATACTGTTTGAATTTCAACAAATCTGCAGGACAATTTGATCTGTTTGAACTGTACAGATTTAAATCTGTGTAACTGCAACAGTTTCTGGCAGTTTTGAAACTGTAAAACAGTTTGAATCTGTTTAGGAGTTTCAAACTGAAGGTGGTAAAATTTGGACAGAAGAATTTCTGAAAAAAAATTTAAATAAATTTTGTTCAAAAAATTAATATTAGAACCGACCCGACCTACAACCCACACCAGGATGGCGGCGGCGCGCGTGCGTGTGTGGTGGTTTGAGCTAAGGTTCCATTTGTTCATAACTCCTCCCTTTTACAAATTTGGGGTGCCCCTTGGGGTCCAACCCAAGTATTGTCATCTAGAGTTTATATACATACACAAACTCTCTTAAAGTTTCAATGTGGGACAAGTCTTACAAGGAAACCCACATTTAATTCTTTAATTGTCCATTCCACGAACCCGAAAACGACGTCAAGTTCCCATTCACTCATAAATGGTTTTGACGAACCGTCTTCACCGTGTGACTTGTCATACGGTCAAGAACACGTCACCTCTTCGGATCCATCTCAAAAGATGTTTGGGATCCACTCAATTTTAGACTCAAAGTTGGCCTAAAATAAGCCTATAAAAACCAATTATTCCATCAATCCTCCACGTGAATGGAATTTGACGGAGAGAAAATGCAATAATATGATCTAATTACAAAGAGTACAAAAATTGAAAATATTCTGCAAATGATAGGTAACTTTTGGTTTTGAAACTTCCCTTGTGAGACACTATTGGATTTACTAGCTAGCTAGTGAACATGATGTCTTGAACTATTCAGCCGTTTGTGTAAACCAAGACAATAGAACTCACACAATGGTGGTGTTTGGCAAGATTTGGTTTTGGATTTTTTTTTTGATTCTTTCCACTAAAAGACAAAGTTTTTGCAAAACCAAAAAAAAAAAATAAATAAATCCAAACAAAATATCACATCCAATTCCATAATCATTTCACTTTTTCTCTCTCACAAACATTACATCCAACCACAAAAAAACCCAACTATCTTCCCAAACACCAAAATTTTTTTATCCATTAATATCCTACAACTAAAAAGATCAACATAAAAATCCACTTCCCAAACACTCACAATGTATCTCCAAACATAATTTAGTTCTCACTATTGTGTTCATTTTGGCCTTGAACAACCTGATCTTTCATGAGTGCTCTAGAGAATTATAACCCTTCACAAATCTCATAGAACCGGCTCAGTTTACGCTCATATAGGTGATTCTTATGAAGAGTATGCTGCCATACTCCACTAGGTTTACCTAAATATAAGAATCATTAAAATTTTACTTAATTTAAAATGCTGTAGACATCATAATATCATCATAGAAATGGGTAGGAATTTGACTCCCCAGTGACCCTTTTGAGTCATACGCAACTAGGTTGTCCCTTTGAAACTAAATCTTGGGATCTCTAGTCAACAAGGTTGGGCTGCTGTTGTGATAACTCTTATTTAATAGGCTTAAGTCCTATTCCACTCGATGAATTTTCAACTAACTCTATTGCTAACCCTTTGGTTAATGGATTCGCTATGTTGTCTTTAGATTTCACGTATTCAATAGAAATAATTCTATTAGAGAGTAGTTGTCTCACGGTGTTATGTTGACGATGAATGTGTTGTGACTTACCGTTATACATATGATTTTGTGCTCTACCAATTGCTGATTGACTATCACAATGTATGCATATAGCAAGCACCGGTTTTGGCTATATTGAAATATCTTCAAGGAAGTGGCAAAGTCATTCTGCTTCTTTTCCAACTTTATCTAATGTTATGAATTCTGATTCCATAGTAGACCTAGCAATGCAAGTCTGTTTAGAAGATTTCTAAGATACAGCCGCCTCACCAAGAGTAAAGACATCTACTGGTGGATTTCGAGTCTCTAGTATCTGATATCCAGTTTGCATCACAGTATCCTTCAAGTACTGCTGGATATCTAGTATAATTTAGCCCAATGTTACGAGTAAATCGGAGATATCTTAGAACCCTTATAATTACTTTCTAGTGTTCTACTCCAAGATTACTCGTATATCTACTTAATTTGCTTACTGCATAAGTTATATCTGGGCGAGTGCAGTTTATTAAGTACATTAAGCTTTCAATAATTTGGGCATATTCTAATTGAGAAATACTTTCCTATACATTCTTAGAAAGAAACAAATTAACATCCACAGGTGTTCTAGCAAGATGATCATCATCTTTGCTAAATTTGTCAAGTATTTTCTCAATGTAATGAGATTGTGACAAAGCATAACATTATGAAGTTTTGGTAATTTTCATACCAAGAATTACATCAGCAATACCTATGTCCTTCATGTCAAAATGTTTATTCAACATTTTCTTGATAGTTTTAATCATTTCATTATTACTACCTATGATGAGCATATTATCTACGTAAAGACATACAATGACATAACATTTGTCTGTATTTTTAATATGAACACATTTGTCACACTCATTAATTTTAAAACCATTTGACATCATTGCCTTGTCAAATTTCTCATGCCATTGCTTTAGCGCCTGCTTTAAACCATATAATGATTTAACCAATTTACACACTTTCTTTTCTTTTTCTAGAACAGAAAAATCCTTCTAATTGTTCTATGTAAATTTCTTCATCTAACTCACTATTTAAGAAAGCGATTTTCACATCCATTTGATGAATTTCTAGATTGTATAACGATGCAATAGCAATTAGCATTCTAATGGATGTTATTCTAGTAACCGGTGAGTATGTGTCAAAGTAATCAATACCTTCTTTTTGTCTAAAACCTTTGATCACAAGTCTTGCCTTATACTTGTCAATTGATCCATTCACTTTCATTTTTCTTTTGAAGATCCACTTGTATCCAAGAGGTTTACAACCTGGTGGGAAATCCACCAATTCCCAAATGTAATTTTGCAGAATGGATTCAACTTCGTTGTTTACAGCTTCTTTCCATAAAGGAGCCTCAGGATTGGACAAAAATGTTAGAAAATCTGGACTAAAAAATTTTGAGGTTCTAGTACGTTTACTACGCCTAGATTCCTCATTTTGATCTATCTCTTGCTCTTGTTCTTGATCATGACTAGTAATAGCATCATAAGATCTTTTATTAGTACTAGTCTCTTGTCGAGTTTTATTTGAAAACACATGTTCAAAGAAAGACGTATTCCGATATTCAATAATAGTATTTATATGCATTTCGGAATGTTTTGACTTATGAATCAAAAACCGATATGCACTACTATTCTTGACATAACCAATGAAAATACAATCAACGGTTTTAGGACTTATCTTAGTCTTTTTAGGACTATTAATAGCCACTTTAGCCAAACACCCCCACACTTTTAAGTATTTCTACGATGGTACTTTTCCATGCTACATTTCATAAGGTGTTTGATTCACTTTCTTTCGATGTACTTTATTAAGTATATAATTAGTAGAAAGTATTGCTTCCTCCCATAAGTTATGAGGTAATCCAGAACTTATTAACATGACATTCATCATTTTTTTTAAAGTCCTATTTTTTCTTTCAACAATTCCATTTTGCTGAGGTAAGTAAGGAGCGGTGGTTTGATAAATTATTCCATGTTCTTTACAAAATTCACCAAAAGGTAATTCATATTTACTACCTTTATCACTTCTAAGTTTCTTAATTTTCTTACCAAGTTGATTTTCAACTTCATTCTTGAATTGAATGAAAGTTTCCAAAGTTTCATCCTTAATTCGAATTAAATAAACATAACTATATCTAGTATAGTCATCTATAAAAGTGATAAAATATTTTTTCCCACCTCTAGTTTGAATTGATTTAAAATCACAAATGTCACTATGAATTAATTCAAGTAGTTCCGTACTTCTTTCAATTGAAGGAAAATGAGTTTTGGATAATTTTGCCTCTATAAAAATTTCACATTTATGATTTACATCAATGTTAAATTTAGGTAAACATTCTATATTAATTAATCTACGCAAAGATTCATAATTAACATGTCTAAGTTTACCATGCCATAAATTTGAAGATTCAAGCAAGTAAGAAGAAGATGTATTTTTATTAATAATAGAGGGTACAACAGTCATTACATTCATTTTGAAAAAGCCATCAGACATGTAATATTTTCCTACATACATCCCATTTTTGGTAAGTACAAACTTGTCACTTTCAAAAAGTAACCTAAACCCATTTTTACTCAACAAAGATCCGGAAATAAGATTCTTGCGAATGTCTTGTACATACAGTACATTGTTGAGAGTGAGTTCCTTTCTAGATGTTATCTTCAAAATAATCTTTTCTTATCTTTCAACTTTAGAACTCGAAGAGTTGCCCATAAAAAGTTATTCACCATTGTCCACCACTAAATAAGATGTGAATATCTTTTTGTCGGCACAGATATGGCGAATAGCACCAGTGTCCACCCACCATTCTTTAGGATTTCCGACAAGGTTTGCCTCGGAAACAACTGCAGAAAGATTTATGTTATCTATACCATTGGAAATATTGTCCATTTCGGTCATATGGGTTTGAGCAGGCTTCGTGCTTGTTCTTCTTTTGCTTTTACCTTTGCTACGACAATCTTTGGCCCGATATCCTTCTTTGTCATAGATGTAACACTTGTCATTAAACTTGTACTTTTTAGTTTCCCCCCCCTTTAGAGCCTTGTGATGAACTTTCTCCAAAAAACTTTCGTTTCTTTGCTTTTGGAGCATGTTCCACCACATTTGCCTTAGACTTCATTGGATGCTTACCAGCCCGCTTTTCAGAATTGCGGTTGTCCTCCTCAATTCTCAAACGCACAATCAATTCTTCTAAAGACATTTCTTTGTGCTTGTGTTTGAGGTAGTTCTTGAATTCCTTTCAGCCTTGTGGTAATTTCTCAATTAAGGCTGTAATTTGGAAGGATTCACTAAGAGATATGCCTTCTGCGTGAATGTCATGCAGAATAAGTTGGAGATCTTGAACTTGATTGATCACAGTCTTAGAATCAATTATCACAAAGTTCAGGAATTTGCCAACCACAAATTTCTTTGAGCCAGCATCTTCTGTTTTGTACTTTTTCTCCAAAGACTCCCAAAGTTCCTTTGCTGTCTTGATAGGACTGTAGACGTTGTATAATGTGTTGTCAAGTCCGTTCAAGATGTAGTTTTGGCAAAGGAAATCAGCATGTTTCCAGGCATCGACCGCAGTAACCACTTGCCTGTCAGTTTCATCATCTTTCAGAATAGGAGCATCCTCACAGAGAAAGTGTGTCAGGTTTAGAGTTGTAAGATAGAACAACATTTTCTGTTACCATCTTTTAAAATTAGTTCCTGAGAACTTCTCTGGTTCTTCACCGTGATTGACTGGCACAGTCATAACAGGAAGGGTTGGAGCAATTGCAGTCACCACACTAGTACTTGTTTGAGCATTAGTTTGACCAGTTTCAGTAGCCATGAATTCTAAATTATAAAACAAAATTATAATTAGAATTTTATACTACACATAAAATTTAAATCAAAACTACATAATTAAATTCTGTAAAATAAACGAAACAAGAATTGTAACTTTTATTTTCAATTAATTTGAAAATAATATTTTTTTATTTAACCATATTAATTCCACACACAAAATTAAATTTCTGTAACACTTCAATAATTAAAATACTAAAATAGAATTTTAATTAATGAACACTCAGAAATAATTTCTGAAAGCCAAAATTAATTTTTGACAAAATTTCAAAAATAAATGTTCTGAATTGTTAATGACACCAGTATATTACTACTAGTTGTCAAAGAAAATACACAGTATATTACTACTATCTGTCA
The DNA here is from genome assembly GCF_004153795.1 of Camellia sinensis. Taxonomy (NCBI): domain Eukaryota; kingdom Viridiplantae; phylum Streptophyta; class Magnoliopsida; order Ericales; family Theaceae; genus Camellia; species Camellia sinensis. The sequence continues at coordinate 184,184 of NW_021024612.1, read as the reverse complement.
AACAGTATATTACTACTATTTGTTTTTCGACCAGAATATTATTTTGTAAAATCACAGAAAATAATTTTTGTAAGAAGAAGAAAAAAGAAAGAAGAAAGAAGAAAGGAAACAAACGAAAAATTCTATATAAACAGAATAACTCGAATCTGTCTTAAGATTATTGGAACAATCTTCTGTGTAGAATAAATAATTTAAAACAAATCAAACAAACAAAAAATAAATTACGTACCGAATTTATTTTACCGAACCAAATGAATAATAAAAGATTAAGTCGAGTGTGTGACACTCTGTTCTTAAGACAGATTCGCTCCACTGTGGTGTTTACGGACAAATGACGTCTATCTCCCAGGATACAATGATCTTCACAAATTGTAGTAGCACTCCAAACAATTTGTTTGGCGAACAAAAAACCTTGTGTTTTGTTCTCTTTTTACTTTTCCTAAAAACTAATATGAAGAGAATTTATACAGAGAAACAAAACAGGATAGCAAAATGATATTTTTTAGATTGTTTTTTGGATTCCCAAACTGCTGGAGTAGGGCTGGTATTTATAGGCATACAAACAGACCCGAACAGGTACATATAAGAAGTGAACATGTGTAATTTTGAATTGAATAGATATTGTTTGAATTTTAACAGATCTGCTAGACAGTTTGATCTGTTCGAACTGTACGGATTCAAATATGTGTAACTGTAGCAATTTCTGACAGTTTTGAAACTATAAAACAGTTTGAATATGTTTAGGAATTTCGGACTGAAGGTGGTAAAATTTGGACAGAAAATTAATTTCAATTTTGGCACAAAATTAGAATTTAATTTCATTAAGAATTTCTGGAAAAAAATTCAAATAAATTTTGTCCACAAAATAATTAATAGTAGAACCGATTCGACCCACAATCCACACACCTGGACGACGACGACGGCGGCGGCCCGCGTATGTGTGATGGTTTGAGCCAAGGTTCCATTTGTCCATAACTCCTCCCTTCTACAAATTTGGGGTGCCCCTTGGAGCCCAAATTAAGTGTTGTCACCTAGAGTTTATATACATACACAAACTCTCTTAAAGTTTCAATGTGAGACAAGCCTTACAAGGAAATCCATATTTAATTATTTAATTGTCTATTTCACGAACTCGAAAACGACGTCAAATTCCCATTCACTCTTAAATGGTTTGATGAACCGTCTTCACTGTGTGACTTATCATGCGGTAAGAAACACGTCACCTCTTCGGACTCATCCAAAAGACGTTTGAGACCCACTCAATTTTAGACTCAATGTTGGCCCAAAATAAGCCTAGAAAAACTAATTATTCCAACCGATCTTTTATATAAATATACTACTCATCAAATTTAAAAAAGTGAATGGTTTCTATCATCTAAATCGATTCTCAAATGGGCTTATAAAACCTAAGTCTTTGTTTGAGAAGAGCTAATTTAGTCCAATTTTTTAATTTTTTGACTAATTTAACTTTGCTAAATTAGTTCCTTTGAGAAAAACTTTTAGTTATTCTATTTTATTTTATTTAGATGTGATAATTATGAGACAAAAAACAAAATAGTTATAAATTAAATGTGATATTTTATTTTATTAATTAAATTAACCTATTTTATCTATGTATACTTATTTAGTCACTTCAATTTCTGTCAAATCAATCCTAAATACTATTTCAAATCAATTAAAAAGAAGCCAAATCAGAAAGGAAATGGGCGGTGCTAATGGCGTTGGTTATCTTTTAGAATAATATTGAAGATATCAAACTTTCTACTAAATAAATGCTTAAATATTTAAATGAGTGTCGGATTCGTGATTTTATGAATCGCACATCTATGTAAAATATTTGATTAATTATTTAATAAAAAAATACGAATCTCCAACATTTTCTTATCCTTATATTCGCATTGGAAAAATACTGACTTCAATCAAGAAAGTTTCGTCACTTTTCAAAATGATTACTATCTCTCACTTCTTTTTTTTTGTTTTGTTTTTTCAAATCAAAATTTTAAATTTTATTTTATATTGTAAATAATTAATTATTATCTCACTTTTTTTTTAAATGACAAATTTAACCGTCATTTTACATTGTAAAGTTTTTCTTAAAGGTCATTAGTATTAGTATGTTTGTCCAAATTTATTATTCCGGCTACAAAATGAAAATGAATAATTTTTTAAAGTATCTATATTAAAATTTTATAAGATAAATGATATATAATATTTTTATAAAAATTGGGATTTCTTAATATTTTTACAAAAAAAATTTGACAAAGAAAATTTGTACCCGACTCAGAGAAATTTTGACCAAACTCAGAGAAATTTCAATTTCAACATAGAGAAATTTTCATTTTCATAGAATTTTTTTTTAATATGAAAATAGAGAAATTTCAAAATTTCTCTCGTATGATCTTAGAGAAATTTTTTCGAGAGATCTTAGCTAATAAAAAATATCTTGGACATCTCCTACTACACAAAATTAGAGAGAGATATTTTACTAATTTTTCTAATAAAAAATTAATTACATATTTAATGATTTTTTTTTGAGATATTATAAAATATTTAAAATTCTTACGTAATTTTGAATAAAAGAATACGTAAGATAAGATTTTTTGGTCAATATAGTTTTTTATTTTTATTTTTATTTTTTTTACGTGAATTAATTTGATTTTTATTTACCATTTTGAAGTCAATCTAATAAACACTATAAAAATTACAGTTAGTTTTTGATTTTTTTTTTTTTGGGGAACTTTTTAATTTTTTTTTTTCTCTTGAAAAAACGTATCACTTTTATTCTACTCAACCGGACACACAAGAAAAATAAAAAATATAGGGCAAAAAACTATAGAACTTTTTTTGACTTTTTTATATAAAAAATTACATTTTAGATCATTCTACACTATATAAACTTAAAAAAAATTAGTGAAAATAAAAAAAATTAAGAAAAAAATCTCAGTTTGGTTTGAAATTTTCAAAATTAATTTTTAAATTTTTTATTTTTCATATTTTGTTGTTATATTTGATGAATTGTTTTTTTCTTATTCTAGTCAAATATTTTATTTTTTACCTGCAAAATATTTGTGAAGAAATTAAAAAAATAAAAATGTATCAAATCATATAGTGAATTTTTAGGAATTCTTTTATAAATTTTATTCTTTTTAGTGTATTGAAATTAAATAAATTTTAAAAATAAGGTTTTTAATTAAAATATAAAAAATTTAATAAAATAAAAATACAAAATGAATTATACCTCTGATATTTTATTAATTTTTTTTTTAGTTGTACACCTTGAATTATAACTCACTTTAATAAAAAAAAATGAGTGAGACCACTAAAAAGAGAAACATTAAGAGCATCTCCAACGTATGAGGCAAATGGAGAGAATTAGGCATTTTGCCTATTGAAGCTGCATTTTTAGGGCTCCAACACATGAAGCAAATGGTGAGACATTTTGCCCATTCTCATTTTGGCTCTCCACAAGTAGCCAACATCCATTGCTAGGGAAAGCACTCTTCCCGCCATCTGTTCCAGCCCATTGATCACGGTATGACTCTCTTTCTCTCTGATATGCAACCTCAGAACAGGGCCAAGAATATCACCGACCCCCCTTACTTTATTCTTTCCGGCTCCGCTACATAGCTCGAAACTATGTGGCTCGAGTGGCCCGAATTTTATTTTTTATCTGCTGTGTGCGTGTGCTCAACTCAACTTCCACACCCACACATTTCATTTGAAAAGAGAAAAAGAAAAAAATAGAGAATAGAGAGAGAGGAGCACCGTCTCCTTCGTAACCTATAAGAACAGGGATAAAGCTTTGTAGCGGAACAGTGAGAGGAGCGGGTAACAGATTTGTGTGTCCCCGCTGAGCACCGATCTGGATCCAAATGGTTGTGGATAGGAACCATAAAGATTATCAAGTGAAACAAAACGACTTGCATCGTGTACATCCCCAACAAAAGCTAAAGTTTCTTCAATGACTTTGTACTTCTTACCTGGAAGGATGCGAATTTGGGGAAGAAGAGGAATGGTGGATTCATGGGGAGGAAGAGCTATGCGAGTTTAGAGGATTGAGGGATTGTCATCGGCTAAAGCTTCTTCAATGACTTTATACTTTTTTTTTGGGGGGGAGGGGATTGAAATTGATTCTTTTATTTTTGTTTTGAGTTCTCAGAGATCGTTTATGAGATCTCTGTTTTTTGGTTTCCTTCAAATTATAAAGCTTTCATTTGAGTCTGATAATAATAGTATACAGAAGTTATTTTATACTCTGCTTTTTTAATCATCTTCTTCTGTTGTAGAGATTTCGGTGAAGAACAAAAGGAAGGGTTTTTTCTGTTTGATTTTCTCTTTTTTTTTTTAGTTGGACTGTGCTTGTATCGATTGCTGTATTTACAAAAAGGATTCAAATACCTGAAATTTCCTAGTTCTTAATTGTTGGGGGGCTAACTTCTTTGAGTTTAGACTAAGACTAACTTATGGTCTAAGTTTATGGTTAATTAATGGGCTTTGCATCTTCCAAGTTCCAAGCATGATTCATTTTTTGACTAGGAAACAAACCAAAAATGATAATCATAGAGCATTCTGCTGAGAGGATGAGAGCAGCAGCAATGGGTTTTGACTTCGGAGGATAGAGGTAGAAAGTAAAATAGAGAGGAGAGAAAAAATATTGACAGAAATATATTTGACTCATTTTGACTGAGTTTCGAGCCACTCGAGCTTGAAACTTTTGAGCTACCGAGCTTTATTCTATTCTTTCCTTCTTGCTCAATCTTGAGATTGAATTTTGTGAGTGAAATTCTACAAAATTAAGGAACCATTGGTTCTCGATGGTGTAATCAACCGATTGCTCGAAGTTCGAGGCCGACCAGGGAAACAAGTGCAGCTTTCAGAGTCTCTGTTTTGGGTTTCACTTTTGAGGGTTTTGTTTGGCTCAAATTTAATTATATTGAACTGGGTATGGCTTGATATTGATTGTGTTAAGGTGGGTTTCACTTTGGAGGGTTCTATTTGGTTTATTTTTTATTTATTTATTTATTTTTTGTCCACTTGGAATTCTATTGATTTCTAGAAATGTACTGCATTTAAACATGTTTGCTTCTCAGTATGACTTGCTGTCAATGAGCACAAAATTTTTTTTTTTATGTCAATGATTATAATTTTTTTTTTCCAAAAATAAGTTAGGGATTTATCAATGTTTATTTATTTATTTATGTCAATGAACATGTCATAAATAGATTATTTATTTATTTATTTATTTATTAATGTTTATAATAATTTTCTTTTAAAAATTAATTAAGTTAGTTTGATTGGTTAGTTAAAATAAGGGTATGGTTGGAGTATACACTAGTTAAATTAGTTAGGCAAAACAAGGAAGGTAGTTTTTTGTATACTTTGAAGAGGCATTTTAGAGAGTATGATTGGAGATGCTCTAATAGCTCTAAAGTGGTGTGAGTCCCACATGATGGGATCTTTTGCTCTTGTGTTTTTTTTTTTTTTTTTTTGAATTTTCACCTCATTAGTGGTCAATTAATGCTCCCAAATTAGTGAGATGAATCATTGTTATTTTAATATTTCTACCATTACCAATGCAGATGCAGTGTTAGAGTGAGATATTTTACGGTGATTTTTCTTTCGGGTTCAGTTTGTGTCTAATCTGAGATTAGATTAGACGGTATTGTTGGATCTATGGAGACTTATCACGGGCTTCATTTTAATAATCTGAACCATTCAACGTGTAGAAATCATCAAATACTATATATTTGTAAAAAATCATGTTGATCGGATATCGTTAGCTATGTGATCAAACAGTTTTTTGTCAACTGTTAATTTGTTCACCGTCTATTTTTTTTTTTATACAAAATTGATTTGATCACATAGAAATTGATATCCGATTAATGTAATTTTTTACAAATATATAGTACTCGACGAGTTCTATACATTAAACGATTTAGATTATCAAAACGGGACTCATACTGACCCCCTATAAACTTAATAATCCTGTCTAATCCGATCTCAAACTCAACCCAAGCTGCTCCCTTTTCTGAAAGTGATTACACAGCAATACGGTTAGACTTTAAAAATTGAAAGGTACAATGATTATTGTACCTTTTACTTTGATAAAATTAAACTTTGATAAGCTCAGGAAGTTGGTTTGTGGACTTTGTTTTTTTTTGTTTTTTTTGTTTTTGGATTAAAACAGTCATAAAAAAATAAAATAGATTTTTTAACCTAATAAGATAAAATATTATATTCAATTCATAATTATTATATTGTTTCTCTCATAAAAAAATTAAAAAAGTCAAAAAAATCAAAAGACCTTCTCAAATTAGACTTTTTAATCTCAAGTTAAAATAGCTAAAAATATCAAAAAATTAAAAAGTCAGCCCACTTCCTAAATGGAGCTATAGTGTATTTAAGGCCTCGTTTGGCAAGAGGCTATTTTAGCCAATTAGCCAAAAAGTTACTAAATTAGCCAAAAAGCCAACAACCCATACCAAAAAGTCAAAGATTCTCTTTTCTCTCTACTTTTTGCACATCTTTTCGTAATTAGCCAAAAAGTCATCCCAAACATACAAGTTTTTTTTACCTATCTTTTTAGCCAAATAGCCAAAAAGTTACTAAATTAGCATGTTCCCAAACGAGGCCTAAGTTATGTACCAAAAAAAAAGTGTATTTAAGTTTGTTTACTGTTAGTAGTAACAAGATTAAGGAATTATTTAAAATGATTTAAATAAATATATTTTTTAATTTTTTTATAAAAAAATATAAAATATAATAAAAAGATAATGTGATCTAAATAAAAAAAATAATAAAAAAATGCTACTCTAGCACATGCCAATATAATTTTTTTAAAAAAAAAAAACTGATTAGTACTTGGCTTTGTTCAGCAATGATAGAGATCACTAAAAGTGGTGCTCTAAAGCACCACTAATGAGTTGACATCTACTTTTTGAAAAAAAAAAAAGACACAACAATACTATGGTAATGGGTGAGGCCTACTACCACATCATTAGTGGTAGTACTAATTAATTCTCTCACTTTCAACTTGTATTTTGGTGTTGTATTTATCGTCACTCAGAGCACGTTTTTCTTTTTTTTTTAACAACAATGTTGCATATCACTAAATTTTTACCACTAACATTAAAAAAAAAAAAAAAACTACTAAGACACAAAACACATGTGACAATGGGTTCCACTCACTGCCACATCCCTAATGCAATTACTAATTAGTAATCTGCATCATTTTTCTTTTTTTTTAATCCAGCAGAGCACGTTTTTCTAATGGGCAAGGACGGCTTTGATTTTTTTGAGATCTAAAATCAATTTTTAACACTAAATTTTTTTTATACATATTTAAAAAATAATAATTATTGTGTGTTTATTTTTTTTCATTGAAATTTGACCGTCATCGTGAATAGGTTATTTTCATTACACATCTATTAAAATTTATGTAATTATACATTAAAATTTATAATAAGAAAAATAATCAAAATAATATAAACTGAATAGTCAAATAAAAAATAAACAAATTGTAATAAAAATTACTTAAACATCATTTTTCTTGCATTTTTAGCTGTAAAATTATTAATCTAATTCACATAATCCAACTTATAAGTTAAATCATTTTTGATGGATAAAATCACTAATTTATTTAATATTTCATATGACATAGTTGAGCAAATGTAAGATTTAATTAATTTTAATTTGAAAAGAATAATATTAAGTAGTATTGTCAATCATATTCTATACATAATCTATACTAGGGTAGCAAATGAATCGAGTTATTCATGAACAAACTCAGTTCGGCTCGACTCGTTAAGGGTTCGACTCTGTTAGTATACGAGTCGAGTTCGAACTTAAATACTAGGCTCGATTAGTAAACGAATCGAACTCGAACTTGAATAAGCTTAATTCGTTTATCTTTATATAAATTATATAATAAACATATTATTTATATATTAAATAATATATAAATATATATAAATAATAATAAAATTACATTATTCATATATTAAATATTATTAATAATATTTTTTATTTAAATAATATAAATAATATTAAAAAAAATTATCGAGTAAGCCGAATTCGAGTTTAATTAATATTAACGAGCCAAGCCGAGCCGAGCTCGAACCCAGTTACTTATTGAGCCATGATCAAACTTAATAAACAAGCTCGATTACTAAGCCTCCGTTTGGGAAGTGGATTGGTTTTTTGACTTTTTGACTTTTTGGCTATTTTAGCCTGGGGCTAAAAAGCCTAGTTTGGAAAGGATTTTTTGACTTTTTGACTTTTTTGACTTTTTTTGTGAGAGAGGAGTGTAATGATTATAGGTTGGATTTGATGTTTTATTTTTTGTGGCTAAAATAGCCTATTTTATTTTTTGTGACTATTTTAGCCCTAAACCCACCAAAACCAACTTCCCAAACTATGCCTAAATGAGTCGAGCTTAGGTTCAGCAAAATTCGACTTTGTTCAGTTTGTTTGCAGACCTAATCTATACATTTAGAAAATAATCATTTAATAATTTCAAATAATTCACCAAATCAATAAATTTTTTAGTTTGTTTTGCTAAAAAACAAATATCTATTTATTTTAATAATTTACCACATCAACTATCTATTAATTTTAGATCATAATTGAATTTCGTTGAATCCTTTTAATTTTAATGAGATTTTTTTTTTGTAAATTAATATAATAATTAATAAAATTTTAAAAAATTTTTGAGTCAATTTTCCAAGAACTAAAACGGTGACTTTGCCGGCTTATCCGAAAAGCAGCCCTCCTCATGTGGAGTCCGGATCCTCTCCAGCTTGAATCTCCGTCCGTTCCTCTGGGCAACGGATGAGATTGAGCCACGTCACCCTGCAAGAAATGCAGGGTTCAGATTTGTTTTTTTAAACAAAAAAATTCAAAACATACCACACTGAATCATTCCCTTTTTCTATGAACCTTCTCTCTCTTCCTACCACAATCTCTCTCTCTCTCTCTCTCTTCTAATAAAAAATTTAAAAATATATTTTAATCTTTTTCATTTTATTTTCATAATATATATAATTTTTAATATAAAATTTTAATTTTATAACATTAATATCATTGAAAATATACCTTTAAAATGAGATTAATATTAAATATATGTAATAAAAATTTAAAACAAATAAAAACTAATTACGATTTCAGTTATGTTTTCAAATTATTATTTTTTAAATATAAAAATTAATTTGGTGAAATAAACACACAAAAATTATATATTTTTAAAATTCTAAAAAACAATCTTCATTCCAAAAAAAACATATAAAAATAATGACTTTTAATTTAATTTTATTAATTTGATGAAATAAATACACAAAAATCATATATTTTTGAAATTCTCAAAAACAACCTTCATTCAAAAAAAATAAAAAAAATAAAAATAATGACTTTTAATTTAATTTTATTAACCAAACGGGTTTATAATTTTTTTTAAAGGAAATAAAAAAAATTCTATATTTGATTTATACCAATGCATAGATTGAATTTGTGTTTTAAAGAAAATAAAAAATTACATCTATGCACAAAAGTCATTATTTTCATATATGTTTTTTGGAATGAAGGTTATTTTTGAGAATTTCAAAAATATATGATTTTTGTGTGTTTATTTTCATCAAAATAATTTTTATATTTTAAAAATAATACTTTGAAAGCATAACTAAAAATAGTAATTACTTTTTATTTATTTTAAATTTTTATTAAATATATTTAATATTAGTCTTATTTTAAAAGTATATTTTCAATGATATTAATTTTATAAAAAAAATTTATATGAAAAATTATATATATATTATGAAAATAAAATGGAAAAGATTAAAATAGTTTTTTTATTTTTATTAGAAATGTGATAGAGAGAGAGAATATGTGTGATTTAAAATTTTTTTTTTTGGTTAGAAATGAGAGAGAGAGAGAGAGTGAGTGAGTGTATGTGTCAGTGAGAAAGGGACGGAGAGAGAGAGTGTGTACTGTGAGAGAGATTTTGGTTTGAAACAAATCTGAGACGTGGCTCAATCTTATCCGTTTCCCGGAGGGACGGACGGAGATTTCAGCTGGAGAGGGTCCGGACTGCCTAATGTGTACATTCCACACAGAGCTTGTCTGTTAATGTGTCCATTTGCCATGAAAGGATGTCAATTAAAAAGTTGCTAAAGCTCGTTTGGGGAGTTGAGATTTAATTTTTTTTTGGTTAAAATAGTTATAAAAAATAAAATAAATTTTTTTAATTTAATAAAATAAAATATCATATTTAATGCATAATTATTATATTTTTTTTCTCACAAAAAGTTTAAAAAGTTAAAAAATCCTTTCCAAACGAGACTTTTTAACCACAGACTAAATTAGTCAAAAAGTCAAAAAGCCAATCTACTTCTTAAACTAACCCTAAAAAAATTGGGATAACTACACTTCAGTGGTAGGCAGAAATAAAAAATATAAATCGACGGAAAAATTTATAATTTTAATTATTAATATTTATAATTTTTATTTATTTATTTGTAATTAGTTTTTTAACGAAAAATTAGTAAAACATCCCTCTTTAATGTTGTGTAGTAGGAGATGTCTAAGATATTTTTTTAATTAGTTAAAGTTCCTCAACATTTTTACAGAGAAAATTTAACTCAAAAAAATTTTGCTCGACTCAGAGAAATTTTAATTTTCTCAGAGAAAATTTTCTGATTTCATAGAAAAATTTCAAAATTAAATTTATCTGAGTCGGGTAAAATTTATTTAAGTCAAATTTTCTCTGTGAAAATGTTGAGGCTTCTTAACTACTATGAAAATATTATATGTCCATTATCTTATAAAATTTTAATATCAAGGACCTTAAAAAAAATTCACATTTTTCAAAATCTATTGATGGAATATTTTCCTTAAAAAAAATTACGATAAATTAAAAATGAGATTTATTAAAAATACAAATTGTCCCTTGTATAGCCTCGAAAATTACAAATGCCTATTGTCAAAACTTTTTATTTAACATAATTAATTAAAAAAAAATTCTTAATTGCTCTCTTATATAATAATTAAATTATCTAAATTATTAATTAAAATAAAATTTTGACATTATTAAAAATTATTACTGTAATTATTGATGATTTACTTACAAAAGAGTTAATTCGTTAAAAAATAAGAAACTTCATGGAGTGGGACAAAATTTTTAAAATTATAGAGAACAATTCATATTTAAAGTAAATTTTAGAAAATTTATTTGTAATTTATCTAAAAAAATAAAAAGTTAAAAAAATCATAAAAGAAATTAATTTTTTTTTTATAAAAAATTAAAAAATCATTCTCAAATAATTTAACTTTTTTCACTTTATATTTTAATAAAAAAATTAAAAAATCGCTTCTCAGCATAAAGCATTTTGTTGCCGCCCACAAAAATATAAACTCAAAGCATCATTTGAAAACAAATTTTCACCTTTTCATCGAATATAAACAAATTTTAGGGGTGTATTTGTAATTTATTTACAAAATTATTTAAAAAATTAAAAAGTGAGAAAAAACATACATAAATAATATAATTCTTATTCCCTTTATTTTTTGATGCGGTTGTTAATAAAAATAAAAAATCATTTTTAAACACTTTTAAGTTTTTTCATATTATATTTTAATTAAAAAAATTAAAAATTATTAAAAAAAATCATTTTCCAAACAAACCCATAGCAACATTTCGTTGCTACCCGCAACAATATAAATTCAAAGCATCATTCCTTAATTGTATGGTGCAAAAAACTCAAAACAAGCTTCAGGAAGTAAATTGTCCTTAATTTCCACTCTTTCATCAAATATAAGAAAAAAATGGCCACAAATAATCAGTGTAATGTGGCAGTGATTGATCTAGAAGACTTTCCAGGGCAGTCGAGGAAGATGGTAGAGGCATGTGAGGAATTGGGTTGTTTCAGGATCACCAACCACCATCAATTCCTCCCTCCAACACTGACGCTGGAGATGAAGGCGGTGATTCGGTCGCTCTTCGACCTTCCGGTTGAAATCAAGCGGCGGAACACCGACGTCATTCCCGGCAGTGGGTACATGGCACCTAGCCAAATAAATCCTCATTACGAGGCCTTTGGCCTTTATGATATAGCCTCTCATGAAGCTGTTAATGACTTTTGTTCTCTCATAAATGCCTCTCCTCACCAACGGTTGGTTGTTAGCTCTTTCTTTCTTCTTAGTTCAGTTTTAATTTGTTTATTCTGGGGTGTTTGGCAAGAAAAAAAATAGCTTAGTTTAGGCAAAAATTCATAAAAAGATAAAATAAGCTAAAATAGTTAATAAGATAAAATATCACATCAAATCCATAATCATTTCACTTTTTCTTTCACAAACATCACATCCAATCATAAAAAAATCTAATCATCTTCCTAAATACAAAAATTTTAGCCTACTAAAATAGCAACTTCCCAAAAGAAGCCTCTATTCAAATTACGGAGTAAAATTAATAACTTTGTTACATGTATAATAACTGAAATAATGGAGACGAACCAATCTGTTATTTATTAGAGCCTCTCTCTCTAACGCTTTTTGCTCCAAGGGTTTTCGTCTTTGAGCGCCGTTGGGGTGGGGGAGGGGGGCTCCGGCCTCCGGCCGCATCTCTCCTCCTCTCTACCCCCTTTTTTCTTCAGTTCCCTCGGCCCTTCTAGTCAATAAGCCTTGGAAGCTTAGCTTTCCATCTTCTCCCTCCCGGTGAGGTGTTTCTTCCCCTTACGGTGGATTTAGTCTAGTTTTCTTCACTCCTCCTTCCCTCTGCCATGCACTAGCCGTAGCTGCAGCCTTCACCAGATCCGTTGGCTCCATCCTCTCAGCTTCACGCCGGCGTTGCCACCACCACGTCGCCACCATATCTACCTCCTCTTGCCGGTTCCGCTACCTCCCCCGTCTGGGCTCCTGGGTTCTCCACCTCCAACTCGTTGGGTGAAGATCTGCTACAGATCTGCTACCAATTCAGTCGGCGGTTGAGTTTTGCCTTTCTTTTCTTTTTGTTTTATTTTAGTTTGATTTTGTTTTAGGAATCCATCTGTGCGTAGTGTTACTTATTCACTTTGTGGATGTATTCTATGATCTATCCTCGGCATGTTCTGTTGGACAATCTTCACTGTATTTAAATAGATTAAATTCTGTTGTGTACAAAACAACAACAAGAATATAAAGAAATAAAGAAAAAGAGAGAATTTGTTTGATTACAAAAATCAAACTCGAAATAAAAATAAATAAATAAAAAACAGATTTTATTTTGTTACAAAAACAAAATTAAAATATGATTAAATAAACAAAAAAAAAAAAGAATAAAAATTAAACAACTTACTTGATTAATTTCTTTTGAATAACTATCTGATTAGGTCCAGTGTTTAACACCGTGTCCTTAAGACAGATTCGTCCTCTCCACGGTGCTTTCAGAATCTGGACGTTTATCTCCCAGGATAAAATGATCTATCAACGAATAAAAGAAGCACTACAATTTATTCGTTCGTCGAACACATTAAGTGTTTATACTCTTTGTAACAAGAACTTAATGCAAAATGAAGAATAAATTTATAGCAGAAGATGGAGTACGAAAATTGGAGTATTTTCCAAATGGGGGGCTTAGTCTATTTATAGATGGATTTGTGGCTTTCCATTTTGAATTGAACAGGTACTGTACCTGTTCAATTTGAATTAAACAGATACAAAACTGTTTAGGCACTGTTTGGTTTGAAATTCAAACAGATTTAGAGCTGTTGGGTTCAAAAAACGGAAGGGCCCTGTTTGGATGTACAGAAAAAATCGAACCAGATTATTTCCGGTTAATTTGAATTATGGATTTTATTTTACCAAAAAATAAAAATAAATTCAAATATTTTTGGCCCAAAAAGATTAGCATTGGGCCGAACAAGCCCAACCAAACCACACACCACGCACCCGCACCCAGGCCCAGCCCAGCCCAGCACAGCCCGACCGACCGAACGGACGGCGGCGGCGGCGCGCGCACGTGTGTGGTGATTTTTGGGTCCAATGGGTCTAGCCCATTTTGCCCATAATCTTTCTCTCTAAAACACTTGGGTACCCCTTGGGGCACACCCAAAGTACCAAACCCATGCCTTATAAACCCTTTCAAAACTTCCCACCAAATCAATGTGGGACAAGCCATTTTACAACCTTAAGGAATTTCCACCAAAACTCCATTTCCATGGAGCACACTTTGGCTTCAATTTCCCATTCACTCGGTAATGGTTTTGAGCAACCAAATATACCACGTGAATCACAATACGGCATAGAACGCGTTACCACTTTGACCCGAGTAAATTGACGCTCGGGGCTCACCTAAAAAATAGACTAAACTTGAGAAAAAATTATGGTTTTACCCAGAATTTTTCTACCATTTCCAACAATCCCCCACATGAATGGAATTTGATGACAACGGAAATGCAATAATATGCAGACTTTAACGAAAGAGTATAAGTCAAAAATATCTTGCATCAGGATAGGTAGTTTTCGGCCTTGAACCTTCCCTAGTGATAACCTATCGGACTTACTGGCTAACCAATGGACGCGATGCCTTGAATTGTTCATCCGTTTGTGTAAGCCAAGACAATAGATTTCACACAAAATATCTTCTGACACATCGTGGTTCTCACTGTTGTGTTTATTTTGGCCTTGAACGTACCTGGTTTTCATGAGTATTTCTAGAGAATGTAGCCTTTTTCATTCTCATAGAACCGACCCCAGTTCAACACTCATATAGGTGATTCTTATTGTGAGTATCTCCTTATACTCGTCTTGATTTTATGCCTTAATCAAGATATAAGTAATCATTAAAAGCAAAGCTTATCCTTATACCCCTGCATACAACATATGTTGCAGATATCACTCTCACCATAAGAATGAGTAGGAA
>NW_021024612.1:114550-168581 GCF_004153795.1 Camellia sinensis | reverse complement strand
ACATTATACAACATGTTGTCAAGGCCATTAAGGATGTAGTTTCTGCACATGAAATCTGAATGTTTCCAAGCATCTACAGCGGCAACAACTTGCCGATCACTTTCACCCTCTTTAAGTGCTGGAGCCTCTTCATGGAGAAACCGGGCCAAATTAAGAGTTGTAAGATAGAACAGCATCTTCTGCTGCCATAGCCTTAGTTAGTTTCGCTTCTACACAAATTTCGCATTTATGATTAGGATTAATTTCAAACTTTGGTATATGATCTAAACCAATTAATCTACGCAAAGCATCAAAATTCACATGTCCTAATCTACCATGCCATAAATTTGACTCAAGAATATAAACAAAAGATGTGTTATTCTTATTCATAGCAACTTTTGGTACAACTGTCATTACATTCAACTTAAAGAGACCATCACTCATGTATCCCTTACCAACATACATACCACTCTTTGTTAATACAAATTTATCAGACTCAAATACAAGTTTAAAACCATTTTTAGTTAACAAAGACCCAGAAACTAAATTCTTCTAGATGTCAGGTACATACAGTACGTTGTTGAGGGTTAGTTCTTTCCCTGATGTCATCTTCAAGATCACTTTCCCTTGTCCAGCCACAGTAGAAGTAGAAGAATTTTCCATAAAAAGTTGTTTACCATTTGTAGCCTCATTGTAGGTAATGAACATTTTCTTATCCGCACATATGTGACGAGTTGCTCCAGTGTCAACCCACCACTCTTTGGGATTTCCAACCAAGTTAGCCTCAGACACCACAGCAGAAAGGTTGATGTCATTCACTCCATCAGAGATGTAATCCAATTCTGTTACATTGGCCTGATTGGTGGTTTTCTTACTTGTACTTCCATGATCCTTCTCAGGGCGGCGGCAGTCAGAAGCTCGATGTCCAGTTTTGCCACAGTTATAGTATTTTCCTTTGAACTTCTTGCTACTATCGCCTTGTTTAGGACCATCTCCAGTAAACTTCCTCTTTTTGTTATGTGGTTTATGAACTTGTTCAACCACATTAGCCTTGGACTCAATGGGATTTTTCCCATTCCTCTTTTCAGCCTTTCGGTTATCTTCCTCAATTCTTAATCGTACAATCAATTCATCCATAGTCATCTCTTTGCGTTTATGTTTTAAATAATTTTTGAAATCTTTCCAAGCCGGTGGTAACTTTTTCACTAAAGCAGCGACTTGGAATGACTCGCTAAGAGACATACCTTCTGAATGAATATCATGCAAAATTATTTGAAAACTTTGAACTTGAGATATTACCGTTTGGGAGTCTACCATAACAAAGTCCAGAAATTTACCGACGACAAATTTCTTCGTGCCGGCATCTTCTGTCTTGTATTTCTTCTCCAAAGAATCCCACAATTCTTTTGCTGTTTTCAGAGGACTGTATACATTATACAGCATATTGTCAAGGCCATTTAGGATGTAGTTTCTGCACAGGAAATCTGAATGTTTCCAAGCATCTACAGCGGCAACAACTTGCCGATCACGTTCACCCTCTTTAAGTGCTGGAGCCTCTTCATGGAGAAACCGAGCCAAATTAAGAGTCGTAAGATAGAATAGCATCTTCTGCTGCCATCTCTTAAACTCAGTACCGTTAAATTTTTTCGATTTTTCTCCATGATTGATTGGTACATGAACATGGTTCTGGATAGGGACCGATGTAGGTGTAACAATAGGAGTACCACTGCCAGATGCAGTTTCAGATTACAAAAATCAGAAAAAAATTAAAATACAAATTAATTTTCTAGTTACTAAAACCAGAAAATAAATTATTACAATAAAATAATTTTATTTTCCTTATTACTAAAACTAGAAAAATAAAATATCACAATAATTTTCTGTAATACCAAATAATATTCTGCAATTGTTAATGACACCAGTATATTACTACTAGTTGTCAAAGAAAAGAGACAGTATATTACTACTATCTGTCAAATAGCATAAATCGCAATTTGTTTTTCCAACCAGAATATTACTTTGAAAACACAAAAAATTAAATACAATGAAGATACCAAAAAGGATTCTGTCTTAAGATTGTTGGACAATCTTCACTGTATTTAAATAGATTAAATTCTGTTGTGCACAAAACAACAACAAGAATATAAAGAAATAAAGCAAATGAGAGAATTTGTTTGATTACAAAAATCAAACTCGAAATAAAAATAAATAAATAAAAAGAAAATTTGTTTGATTACAAAAATCAAACTCAAAATAATAAATAAATAAATAAAACTACAGATTTTATTTTGTTACAAAAACAAAAAATAAAATCTGATTAAATAAACAAATAAAAACAGAATAAAATTAAACAACTTATTTGATTAATTTGTTTGAATAATTTTTTTGATCAAGTCCAGTGTTTAACACTGTGTCCTTAAGACAGATTCGTCCTCTCCACGGTGCTTTCAGAATCTGGACGTCTATCTCCCAGGATAAAATGATCTATCAACGAATAAAAGCAGCACTACAATTTATTCGTTCGTCGAACACACTAAGTGTTTATACTCTTTGTAACAAGAACTTAATGCAAAATGAAGAATAAATTTATAGCAGAAGATGGAGTACGAAAATTGGAGTATTTTCCAAATGGGGGGCTTAGTCTATTTATAGATGGATTGGTGGCTTTCAATTTTGAATTGAACAGGTACTGTACCTGTTCAATTTGAATTAAACAGATACAAAACTGTTTAGGCACTGTTTGGTTTGAAATTCAAACAGATTTAGAGCTGTTGGGTTCAAAAAACGGAAGGGCCCTGTTTGGATGTACAGAAAAAATTGAACCCAACCACACACCCGCGCCCAAGCCCAGGCCCAGCCCGCCGGACCGGACGGCGGCGCGTGTGTGTGGTGATTTTTGGGTCCAATGGGTCTAACCCATTTTGCCCATAACCTTTCCCTCTAAAACACTTGGGTACCCCTTGGGGCACACCCCAAGTACCAAACCCATGCCTTATAAACCTTTTCAAAACTTCTCACCAAATCAATGTGGGACAAGCCATTTTACAACCTTAAGGAATTTCTACAAAAACTCCATTTTCATGGAGCACACTTTGGCTTCAATTTCCCATTCACTCGGTAATGGTTTTGAGCAACCAAATATACCACGTGAATCACAACGCGGCATAGAACGCGTTACCACTTTGACCCGAGTAAATCGACGCTCGGGGTCCACCTAAAAAATAGACCAAACTTGAGAAAAAATTCTGGTTTTACACAGAATTTTTCTACCATTTCCAACATGCTCTACGGCCGCCTGTCGGTCTCTGCATGCAATACGAGCACAAGCACTTGATGTGTAGCTGGGCATTTCTTCATAGATTTACTGCTGTATTTTCTTTGATTTTTCCTCTTACCTTTGTTGGTGTAAGTTGTTTTTGGACGGATTCCTCTTCTTGTAGCTGCTTTTGAGCTATTTTAATGGATATTACTATTTTCTGATAAAAAAAAATAAAATAATGGAGACTAAAATAACAATTGAGTCTGGTATTTACCTTCGAGTTTATGTTTTCTTATGTAAAGTGTGATTAATGAACAATCAATTTCTTCAATCTGTAACTTCTGAACAAAGATGTTAAAATTGGAATCTTAGGTGGGATTGTTGGAAAGGACTATCACAAGATTGTACTTTTAATCAAAAAAAAAAAAAAAGAATTACCAATAATGATAATGTTTGTTAAATAATTTTAAAAATGTTATTTTTTTTTAATTATATAATTCATGTTTTATGTTACTACAAATTAGAGGAGATGATTGGAGAAGGAATTTATAGTCAAATCTCTAACATTGATATACATACATACATATATTAGAAGAATTAAATAACAATACATATATAATACATTTTTTGGTACAATTCTACACTATTTTATGATTAGGATCTCACTTTAAGATCTTATTAAATTTAAGATCACAATACGATCCTAATCGTTTGACTTAATTAAGGTCATAATATAATAAAATCCTATGATTTGGATTGAGATTCTGATAACTGTTGCTACTAAATAGACATTAGAACTTGAACTTATATATTGTAGTTTTTATTATTGTTATATTTGTTTTTCTAGTGTACATTGACAAAATTTAAATATTAAAGTTTTGCACCTTTTTTTTTTCTTTTCTTTCGAATATTCTAAATGTTTTTCCTATTAATTTTACAAATTTGATTGTGATTAACCAAATTTTCTTTTTGATAATTGAGAAGTCTTTCTGCATACATAAATGTGTCATATTTGTTTCCATTTGTTTTATGATCAAATGTTTTAAAATGGTCACTGCTGGAAAAATGTTTTTTTCTTTTCTTTCGAATATTCTAAATGTTTTTCCTATTAATTTTACAAATTTGATTGTGATTAACCAAATTTTCTTTTTGATAATTGAGAAGTCTTTCTGCATACATAAATGTGTCATATTTGTTTCCATTTGTTTTATGCCTCATTTCCTGCAGTGGGTTAAGGCGCTCATAATAATTCATGTAAGAGGGAAAAATAATTTTTGAGAAGCTGAGGTAGAGCAAAGGGAGCTTTTATTTACACCATGTTTTCGCCTGTTTACCCCATTATTTATTATTTATTTTTTATTTTGATTTTACCTCTTAACAAAATTTCTTTTTGAACAAAAATTTAAAAATTCAAAACGAAAATTCTCTATACTCCTACTTCTCAACTACCGGGCACCACCTTTCTCTAGCCTTCACCACTTGCTGCCATCCTTTTCAAATCACCGACCACTAGCATCTCATCTCATCTCATCTCTCCACTTCTTCGACCACCACCACCACCACCACCACCACCACCCTTAAACCCCTCACCTTTTAGATTTGCCAACCCAACCCCTTCCCTCCCTGACACACTGCACCACCTCTCCTTCCCATCTCACAATCTCTGCTTCCACCATTTGCAAAACCCTATGCACCACCCGTATTGTCATCTTAAAACTGTCTTCGTTTGGTATAAGCTAAAATGAATTTTTTTTTTGTTTGTTATAATAGTCACAAAAAGAAAAAAGTAGACTTTTTAACCGAATAAATATAAAATGTTACATTCAAATTATAATCATTTTATTTTTTCTGTTACAAAAGTCAAATAAACTAAAAAGTCTATTCTAAATAAGACTTTTAATCCCAGACTAAGGAGTTGTTTGGGATGAACTACATTAGTGCACTTTTTGACTTTTTGAGTAAAAAAGTAAAGAAAAAAAAGATGGTTGTTTGAGATAATTTTTTAACTTTTTACAAAAAAATATTTATTAAAATATTGTATAAAATAAAAAAATTATGTCAGTACAGTTGTGGCAAAGCTGTGTGTATTAGTTTTGTTGGAAAATAATTTTATTTTGTTGTTATTTTCCGGCCGCGGTCTGTACTTGGGTACAATGATTTGAAAAGTTTGTTTGTTTATTTTTTTTATTTTTTGTGTTTTTTTATTGTTTGGTAGTGATGCACGTCTTCCACAGTGACGTTTAGTGAACCTATACCTAGTGAATTTATTTTGCTTGTCTCTTGACTTTTGTAAATAGTGATAATTTTTTATTTTTGTAATAATTTTTTGATTTTTTATCTTTTATAGAATATTTCAAACAAGTATTAAAATAATTAAAAAATCAAAAAATAAAAAAATTAACCCACGTTCTAAACCACCCTCTATATCTAAAAAAAAAGAGATGGTGAGAAAGAAAAAGAAATAGAAGATGAAGAAGATGATGGGAGTAAGGAAAAGATGTGAGATGTGAGATGTGAGATTTGACATGATGATATATTTGGAGCATTTATTTATACAACAAAATTAGGGGACTTAAATTTTCTTAGTTCGAATAGTTCAAATATCTCAAAATAATATCGTTTTGGATGTAAAATGATATTATTTTGACACATTCGAACCATTCGAACCACACAAATTCGAGTTACCAAACATTTTTCTTATTTATATATATATATATATATACACACAATCGGTAGGAGAATAAGAGGAGAATAGGAAAATAAGAAACTAGCTGGCCCGTCCTGATTTTTTGGGGTTTAAGGTGAAATAATTTTCGGAGGTCTTTTAGATATTTATAAAAAAAGAATAATTCTATTTGGTTTAGAATTTTCAAAAATAATTTTCTAAGTTTGCAATTTATATTTTTAAATTTTTTTTTTGTATTTGGTAATTTTTTTTTAAAAAATTCATAAATATTATATTTTTTAAATGTGTTTAGATTAAACGTATCTATAAAATAATAAAAGAATTGTTTTAAATATTAAAAAAAGTCACTAAAAAAACACATAATTAGGCCATAAAAAAAATAAGCCAAAAACAATTGAGGTAAAAACTAATACATATACATATATTTTATATTTTATTTTTTCAATTGGGCTAACAACTAACATTTACAACTTTTTTTTAATTGGCTTTTTTATCAATTAGGCTAAACAGAATTTATTAGGGCCATGTAAACTGACCTCAATTAATAAAGTAGAATTAAACCATTTTTAATTTTTAATATAATACAAAACTAATGAATTTAGAATCTTTTTTTTGAACCTTATTTTTGGGGCTCTAGGCACGAGTCTTATTAGCCTTAGCTCAAGGCCGGCCTTAGAAAGTATATAACACAATGGTAAAACTTGAACTCAGGAATCGTGCTTATTAAAAGAGTATTTTATCCACTAGGCCAAGCTGTTGGATATAAATTTGGAATATTGAGGGGTTTAAAAAGACAATAAAAATTTAAAAGATTTTAATAGAGTGTAATGAAAATGTGGGCATAATGAGAGAAACAAATATCTAAAAGACGCTATGGACCATCCGTAGCGCCACCTTGAAACTCTATACCTAAAAAGAGTAATGATACAAAACTCTAAAAATAAAATTTTAATATGAGCTCAAGTGATATGACAAAGTAAAAAAAAAATTAAAATAAAAATATCACATCACATGATGGGACTCACCATTAGAGCTCTCTCTAAAACTCTTTCTTTAAAAGCCCCAAATATTTTTCAACGGAAAAAAAGAGATGGTGGGAAGGAAAGAGGAAGAAAAGAAGATGATGGGGTAAGGAAAAGATGTGTGATTTGACATGAGGGTATGTTTGGAGCATTTATTTATGAATCCGGATCCTCGGCCGCCCTTCTCGGCGGCCGTTCCCAGCAGCCCTCCAAAACGACGTCGTTTTGGGGGTTTTTTCGTTTTTCGTTTTTTTTTTTTTTTTTTATTTTATATTTCTTTCTTAGACTAATTACAAGTGAGTGAGGATTGTGGAGTGGTGTTTTTTTAGTGTTCTGTAACATTGTTGGTGACTTCTACTAGTAAGACCATTCCAAAGATGGTCCCCCATTCTGCGTCCGTCAGCTTTTGTCTGTCTATGTGAATGTACCAAATTTCGAGTCCGGTGATACTATTGTGAGGGAGTCACCACAATAACTGTTGCGAGTCAAGTCCAATTTCAAACACATGAACAAGTTAAGTTCAAGATAGCACAGTGCAGCCCAAACTCAAAATTAAGTACAAGGCCAGAACTAAGACCAAACTCAGTATAAGCACAAGCACAGGCCTAAGCCTAGTCCAGAGTAAGACTAAATCTAAATTTATGTCCAACTTTTATTGATACCTACTTTTATATATATATATACAAAATCGGTAGGAAGATAAGAGGAGAATAGGAAAATAAGAAACTAGTTGGGCTCATCCTGGGTTTTTGAGATTTAAGATGAAATAATTTTTTTGGAGGTCTTTTAGATATTCATAAAAAAAAAAATAATAATTTTGTTTGGTTTAGAATTTTTAAAAGTAATTTTCTAAATTTGCAATTCATATTTTTTAATATTTTTTGTATTTGGTAATTTTTTTTTTTAATTTTTTTTTACAAATATTATACTTTTTAAATGTATCTAGATTAGGCGTATCTACAAAATAATACAAAAAATTTGCTTTAAATAATAAAAAAAATTCACTAAAAAAAACCATAATTAGGCTATAAAAAAAAAAGGCCAAAAAGAATTGAGGTAAAGACTAATATATATACATATATCTTATATTTTATTTTTTCAATTGGGCTAACAACCAACACTTAATTTTTTTTTTAATTGACTTTTTTATCAATTAGGCTAAACAGAATTTATTGGGGCCCTTTAAACTGACCTCAATTAATAAAATAGAATTGAACCATTTTTAACTTTTAATATAATACAAAACTAATGAATTTAGAATTTTTTTTTTGAACCTAATTTTTGGAGCCTTAGGCATAGGTCTTATTAGCCGTAGGCCAGGGCCGGCATTGGAAACTACATAACACAATGGTAAGACTTGAACCCAGGTATCGTGTTTGTTAAGGGAGTATTTTATCCACTAGGCCAAGCCATTGGTCATAAATTTGGAACATTGAGAGGTTTAAAAAGACAATAAAAATTTAAAATTTTTAATTGAGCGTAGTGAAAATGTGAGCATAATGAGAGAAATAAATATCGTGTAAATAGAAGCTTGGATGAGCAAATCACTTTATCTGAATTTGATTCCTAATTTTGTATGAAACCTTGCTGAAGGAATGCCAAAACATTCCCCATGAACCTCAAACAAGATGGGGGGAAAAATTTGAGAGGCGAAGGGTAAGAGTAAGGGCAATTTGCATTTTGGGGCATACTTCTTTTTGTATTGCAATGTCTACCACGGAAGTTGTTTTCAATTCTCACCCTTTCTTGTTTGCAATTATTACTAGAGAAACTATACAGATGTATGCTCAAGCAATACACAAGTTGGTTATGGATATTGCTTGCAAGCTAGCTCAAGGTATGGGGTTGGCTAGCTTTTCATTTGAGGGATGGCCTTGTAAATTTAGGATCAACAAATACAACTTCAGCCCCAAGACTGTAAACTCCTCCGGTGTGCAAATACACACCGATTCAGGATTCCTCACCATACTTCAGGAGGATGAAAACGTTGGCGGTCTTGAAGTCATGGACAAGTCTGGCACATTCGTTGCAGTGGAGCCTTTGCCGGGAACTCTTCTTGTCAATCTCGGAGACACTGCTAAGGTGGGTAAATCTTGTTGAGATTTTCTCTTGTTTGATTGCATAGTTGCCTTTATTATTGTCCCACATTGGAAAATCAACAAAACTTGAATGGGTTCATTTGTTTCAAAGAATCCATTATGCGCACCAAGCCTAAAATGTGCGTTTTGTGATATTTTGCACATACACTTATTTTTTTATCAATTATTTACTTGAATAGATAGATATGTTTTCGGGATTTGGATCTTTTGTCTAGATTTAGTGTCTCCATATCGTAGTATGGAGATTTAATGCAAATATTAGCCGGTGGCATAGGCGATGCGTGTATTTAGCTTAAGTAGTACGAGTCATCTATGGGTCCAAGTCTTCCCACCTTTTTGTGTATTATAATTTCTCTTTTTAAAATGAAAACACTGTGACGTGTCATGTGGAGAGTAAAAGCTTCACTATACTAATTGTGGCCTTTACTTAATAATAGTACTAGCTGGTGGCACACCCGATGCATGTGTAAGTAAAAATAAAAATAAATAATAAAGAAATTAAAATCATAATATATAAATTGCTTAAATAGTACGTGTGTTCTTAATGAAATTCAATGTTTTAGATTTAAACATTGTTTGTGCTGCACTATAATAATTTTTTATTTTAACATATAAAAATCTACCAATTTATTTATTTATTTGGTGAGCCAACCAATTAATTAATTAATTTAATGGAATTGACAAGGGCAGAAATTGATCTGCTCTTTTAGGATGAAAAACGGCACCGTATGGAAAAAAGATGAGCTTACTCTTCAAATTACAACTTCTACTGTTTTATTTCGTTGCTTTATCTCAACCATTTAATCCTTTCCTATGGAAGAACCAAATCTGGACAAAGGATCCAGATCCATGTTTTTGGACCAATTGTTACAATAGTCAAATCTGTTAGATTGGTCATGTATGTCTTTTTCATCAATAGATACTAAACAGTCTAAAATAATCAGTTTTCATTTGTTTTCAACACAGCAAAAAATTTTCTGTCTAGATAGTTACGATTAAGGGAAAGGATTTCGTGGGTGTCTAGCAATATTGAATTCACTTTTGCTCAAATACAGATTGTGCTGATATTTGTTTTTTCTGTGCTTGTTGAAATGTGAAGGTATGGAGTAATGGGAGATTATGCAATGTGAAGCATAGAGTAGTATGCAAGGAACCAAGAACAAGAATGTCGATTGCTTCGTTTCTGTTGGGACCAAAGGAGGCAAAAGTGGAAGCCCCCGCGGAATTAGTGGATTCCTCACACCCGCGCTTGTATGTTCCTTTCTTTTACCTAGATTACAGAAATCTTCGAATCTCAAAAGAGTTACAAGCTGGTGAAGCTCTTGATTTTGTACGTGCCAACTCTGAAAAAGAACATGTGCCGAAGCTTAATAAAAGAAAGGATTGATGCACCATTTCTATTTACGTGATAAGAAACTAGTGAAATTGAAATTTGGGGAGCTTAATTATATGGCTTCTGACTTAATAAACAATGTATTGCAGACTGATAGTTTATTAGCTCCAAGTTGACCCTGTTCTAATTTTGAGTTGAGCTTAAACTTCAGCTATAATGTTGTTTTTGTATTGAAAACTTCAGCAATAGCTTTAGTTGGAATTATGTATTACAATAAGGCACTGGCTGACCTCGTGTTGGCTCAACTTACATAATTTGCTTGTACTTTATTATAAAATCTTTTGGTCGCATTTTATAAATCAATTTTTTATTTAGTTTATAAGTTAACAAATAAGTCGATGCTTAAATAAGATATAACTAATTTATTTCATTCAAATTCAATGGCAACCAGCGAAAACAAGATGTAATATTACTTTTCAATGTGGCCCCTTTATGGTGTGTTTGGTTGGAGGATTTGGGGAGGGATTTGGAAAGGGAAAGGGAAAAGGTGTGTGAAACTATGTGAAATTTAGGCATGTTTTATTCATATTTCACCTACCTTTTCCATTTCCCTTTCCAAATCCCTCCTCAAATCCCTCAACCAAACACAACATTAGGATTGTATTTTTTTTCATATTTATTCTTATGTATCAATGTTTCTCTGAAAAAAGGGAAAATTTTCAGTTAAGTTCTATTTTTCTTATAAAAATACTATTAACACATGATTCAATCCTATCAATATATCATTAATAATGACTTAATGGTATTTTAATGAAAAAAGTATAACTTATTTGATATTTTTTTTCACACAAATAAGAAGAAGAAGAGAAGCATCTCACCAATTGATTGACTGGTGATAGTTCATCATGTTCCAACTCTCGATAGTCTTCATCCAAGAAGATGAATGAGTCCCGTTCGACGGAAGGGCTCTCTGTGGCTGGGATGTCCAATCTCTCGATGACAAGCGACTCCGTGCTCCGGTGTACTAGCATGTGTACTAGAGCGGCTGAGTATTCATTCCATAAGGGCTAGCGAGTCAGCCAAGCGATTGTAGATTCTCGGAACATGGGTGAAGGTGATCTCCCTAAAGCGCTTGATCAGGTCAATGGCAAGTTCTTGGTACGATATGAGTTGGGGCTCTTTGGTCTGGGGGGTGCGCCACTGGAAATCGGGCTTGAAGCTCTCGCCTTACCAACAAGCCGACAGCTGATGGCTGTTGGTCACAACTACTACTTACCGGCCTTGTTCGTAGGCCTAGCCCACTACCCCACCTGACTGATTTGTCTCAGAGGGTACTGTTTCAAGTTGTAAAACCAAGATTACCTTCTTTCCTCTCCCTATGGTCGAGCTATATAAAGAACCTCTATGTGTTAACGGGCCTTTCCCTCTCCTGGAAGTGGAACCCTACTTTCGAAAAGGAGCAACTTTACTTGCAAGATCTGCATCGATGGTAATAGGTCCTTGATGACGAATTCCACGATAACAAGAAATATTTATTAATCGTTCGATGTCTGTTGACAGGGGATTAGTTCCCTTAGCATCGGTTCAGTTCACTCGAGATCAGTGCTCAATGCTCTACTCAATCGGTATGGGCTCAAGATGAAAGAGGAGGAGGAGGAGGAGGAGGAGGAGGAGGAGTAGGAGCTAGCTTTAATTGAAGTAGGGGTGAAATCAAAGCAAAGAAATTCTGAGTTGATGCCATGACGATCTATATGGAAGTGAGACCCTCTCAGACCTGACATTGAGACCGGCAGAGACCTTGATGTAACCTGAGACCGGCGCTCTTATTCTCTCAACTCTCGTTTCTTGTCCCTCTTCTTCGACTTCGTGGCTGCTAATTAGCACTAATTCTAATGCGGACCATCGATCAAGAAGGACTTTAGAGACGTTCTTATTGTTTTTTATTTCTATAGGTGAGGCTTTTTTGGAACTCATTCATAGGAGTTATTTTTTTCCTAGTGGATTTTGGGATATAGTGCTAGTTGGACTGCTCTTCTAGTACTAGTAGCGGTCCATTATGTCAGATCAATCTAAATAAGAGTCTTTATCAAGCCGTGGTCTTCCTGTAACTAGGTGATGAGAAGTCTTCAATCCGCCATGCCTTCGACCAAGAGGTAGAACTTCATTCCTTCCCATGTGTTTATTCGCGTGAAGTCGAAACCTACTCTCCAGAGTTAGCGGCTATTTTTTTGATTGATTCCCGAAAAGGACACGTTTTCAGTTGAAACGGAATGCTCCTTTGGGAATTCCCTTTCCCGCTCTTACTGGAGGGTAATATATCCCCCAAGCCTCCAAAGCCGGTGTAGCGCGTCTTTCCCGTAAATCGAGTAAATCCCTCCCCTTCCTCTTCCCAGTAAGGCCCTTAATCAGGCATGAGTGCCCTTTTCTCACAGGAGAATTCCGCTAAAAAGACAAGAGATCCCCGATGTGAGTAACCAAAAAAGCAAGATGAGAAATTCCAAGACTAGCTGGCGAATCTATTTTATCCAGGTTACATCTACCAGTCAGTTTACTATTTTCCCATCGTCAATTCAATTGGCTGTGAATCCCTTTATTGACCTGGGTTCAAGGTAACAGAGTAATGAAAGCGTCTTCCTCCCTTCTTCCATACCGAACGAAGCGGTCACCCCTTGACTTCTAGCTGAATTAGAATCCAGTCACTTTCCTTTTCCGCTGCGCTTCCCTACCTGCGGGTAAGAGGAAGATGCTATCAGGGTGAGTGACTCCTTTCCTTGTCTGCCTTAGTTGTAACTCCTATGCTTCCCTTATAGCAATGCTTATATCAATGCAGGGCATATAGAAGAATAGGACATAGCTTAGACACAAGGAAACCTAGCTCCTCGGTTAGCTTATCTTTCTTTACACTTAGCACGAGGAAGCCTTGCCCTAGCCGGAACTACTTGCCTGAGCCCCATAGCTGCTTAAACTAGCCTTAGGACCTAGGAAGATTCATGAAGAAGATTATAACTTTATTTAATAAAATTCTTCATCAGATGTTCTTCCTTGAAAGAAGTTGTGATTGCTCCTTTCTTAATGCCAGTTTCTTCTTACTTGATTGAAGTTGATTCGGAATTGATTGCGGGTAGGGATTCTTGGTTCCCTCCATTGCTTCCCTGGCGTCAGTACCCTGATGAAGACCAACTTGATCTCATTCGTGAGCCTAGCCCGGTTAGAACATTCTTCATTCAACGAGGAAAGAAAAACCCCTGACTCTTTTATTTAAACATGGGACGTCTCAATAGCAAGAAAGCTTTCTCTTTACACATAGACGGAGGAGGATCTCTTGAGGAAGAAACAGACCTCACCGACCCTATGAGACCCTACCAACTAAAAAGAAAGAAAAGGAAAGGTTACGCTCGGTCGCCCAAAAGAAAAGGGCTCTCCTCACTGCACTAACAAAAAGAAGATTAGATACCAGCGCTAACGAGAGAGAAAAAGAAGCTAGAAAGAAACTGATTGAAGCGGAGAAGTAGGCGCCTAGTATTATAGTCAGTTATCATTTCCGAACATTTTCGTAAAGTAGACTACGACGTTGGAAAAGGCAAGTCTAGCTCCTCTAAGCCTAGTGGTCACTCACCTTGCACTAGAAAGAGAGTAAGCAAGCTACCTCGCTTCTCACCAGAGCCTGAAGCAGACCTGAATTAACTAGCCTGAGGAGAACTACTCGCAGCGGGCAGTACTCAACAATCCCTGGCATTCCTTCGACCAACAGGGAGAACTTCATTGAACATAGAAATAGTCAGAACTAGAACGAGGAAATCTCACTTCTTGACAAATCGAGAATCTCATTCGTTCGAACAAGAGGCCTATCTTCCCTAGCGACTAGGTTTTCTCTTTAGACTTTCCCTTTGCCCTCGCCCTCACCACTCCCCGTGCAGTAAATACCCATGTAGCCCACTATCCAAGGCATGGACAACATCATTATATCACACTTATCAACCAAAGACATGGGGCAAACCCACTTTCTTGATTTTAAAATAGCAACTATCCCAAGTGCTTGCAGCAGTAGCTAAAGGAGCCTATGTGCTTCCTGAAACAATTATGACAGACTGGGAGCAGTATTTTCACCCATGACAGCTGAGATGGAGCCAATTGAGATTGGAAATAAAAGTGAAAACCTTTATGACTGCTATACCCTTTCCCGTATTGAGGCAGTGCCATCCCCATCAGGAGGGAAGACGTCTCAGATTCGAAGGATGATAAACTGGGTGACATTGAATCCTTATGCTGAAATTCAGCCTCTGAATGGAGGCAGTAATAGCAGCAAAGTAAACTAGGGGATGACCCAGTTTTTTTTTTTTTTTTTTTTTTTGATTGACTTCCAAGGTTGGAGCTGGCTCACACAAAATATATATCTCTTATCTCAGAAAGAGTTTGCAGCAGTGGTGACAGGTGGCGTGGTCGGCGTTGGCTAGATCACGGCTGAAGACAGTGGGGACGTTGCAGGTGAAGAACGCGAAGCAAGCCGCGCGAGCTAGATGGTCACACGCACAAAGTGGAACTCCGGTTGGTTGTCGGGTGGGCCGACGGGGTGCTCGACGACGTCGGTAAGATCTATGCGCGTGACAGGAGAGAGAGAGGTGCCGAGAGGGAGAAACATGCATGCCCTTGTGTGTGTCCTCCGTGTCTCATCAGTGATAGAGAGAGTTGTTGCCATCAGTGATCTGCGTAGAGTAGAGAGAGAGAGACAGCTTCCTTTCGGAGAGAGAGAGTAAGAGAGTTAAGTTGCAGACATGGTGTTCGATGAAATGTCGCAGAGGGATTTTGGGTTTGCTCCGGCGAGGTGGTGAAGAAGAGTGGAGTGGAGGTGACCAAGATGGAATTTGTTAGAAACTACTGCAGCAGCAGCAACAAGAAGATCAAGATCAAGAAGAATAATTTGTGGCAGCGGCGGGCGGCCAAGACGAGGCTGCCGCCCGGTTCTTAACCTCGCTCTGATACCATGTTAGAATTAATGTATAGAGAAAGAGAGAGAATAAATTGGGTATTGATAGATATATGTCAGTGATTTACAACACTCTCATTTATAGAGAGTAAATAGGGTTGTATTACAAAGGTTCAATTGAGCTCGTTTATATAGGAGAGGAGCCAAAAGTGGGAGCCTAAAGTAGCCGAAAGTGGCACTAATAAAGTAAAGTAAAAGTAAAGGAAATATACACTACTAACAGCTATACACTACTAACATCATTACAAGCACTAATATAATATACTAACACCTTCGACCAAGAGGTAGAACTTCATTCCTTCCCATGTGTTTATTCTTGCGTCCTCGAGAGATAGAAAGCACTTTAGGGCAGAACCACTAAGCGTCTGCTGGAAGATTGGAGCGAGGAGCTATCCGGTTGCGCCTTGAGGGTGCTTTGCTCTTATCTGCATAAAACTGGCACTGCTGACAGGCCCTTACATACTTTGCACAATCATGCTCCATAGGCATTTTGGTCAGCAGGCTACTATTTCAGATCAATTCCTGGAGTCATGCCAACAAAGCCAAACCGGTGCCACAACCCCTTCAGTAGTGGAGGGATAGGGTAAGAATAATACAATACTGACTTTCATACGATTCTATTCATTTATTCTAGGTAATCTTCGGGTAAAATAGGAAGAAGAACGGGCAAGACTGGCTTAGTTAGCTACCGGACTCAGGTTTAGACAACCCTTTTTTATTCCAGAATAGAATAGGAATGAGAGTCCAGTTACACTGTTTCATTGAATACAGAAGAACGAGGAGATCACCCATTGCTCATTGAATTGAAGAAAGAAGCTCACTCAGGAAAAACTTCCACCCTCATTGAGCTACTTGAGCTACCAATAGTGGATTCTCTATGGTATGGAATCTTCCTCGGCGGCGGAATCATCCCTTTCAGAATACGCATATAGGCTATTTTGCGCGTTGTATCGAATTAAACCACATGCTCCACCGCTTGTGCAGGCCTCCGTCAATTCCTTTGAGTTTCGGTCTTACGACCGTGTCATCTCGTATTTGGTCTAGATCTTATCAATGGTTAGATAAGATTGAAAGAAAACTCTGGAAGAGTGTTGTGGTCTTGCTATGGCTCTGGCTTGGTAAGCAAGCAACCACTTATGTAGGCGCCAACTCCCAGTTCTTTCTCTTCTTTCTTTTTTAGTTTAGTATAGAATCTGCTGTGGGAAGAGAAGACCACGTAGCCTTGCTATGCTAAAGGAATGGATTTCACTCTTTAGGGAGTGACCCGAGGGTGACATCATAATCTGTTGTCGGAATTGGCTTTCGGGCGCGGATGCCGTTCTTTATAGGTATGTTGTTCTGGTTTGAAGCCATTTTATGCTATTCTTTGATTATGAATAGGAGTTCGATGCCTGAAAGTCCTGAGGTCTCCTCATGGTGTCCTTCCCCTTGAAGAACGTCTGGCTTTTCTCGATTTGGAATAAGCTCCGTTCCTATTTCCCTTCGTGTGCTTCCAGCTCAGTTGGCTGATGTCTCGTGCGTGCCATTTTTTATTTTCCAAAAGCGTCTACCCCCCCAAAATGGCAGCCCTTGCTTGTCTTCCCGCTTCCTCTTTTTCGGCCTAATCAGCTATCTTATCTGCTTCTGATTTAGGCATCTAGATAAGAAATGTCAGTCCCTTGTCTGATTCTGTTCAAGTTCCCTCTTCTGCTGCGGGCCCGGGAACAGATTTTTCAATTTCTGGCTCAACCCTAGCACCTGTATCTCCTAACTCATCTTCCAACCACGGATGACGAGTCCAGAAGGAAAGCCTATCAGTAGGAGATCTGGCTATTATCCATTGGATAACTTCAATACCAGGGGAAACGATAGGGGGTCGGCCAATAAAGCTTGATATTAAACATACGGGCTTTGCTAATCTTTAGATGCTCATTTCGACCAAGGATCAAAAGGGAAGGCGAAACTTTCCCACGGACCCTTGTGTTTAATCCTAGATTGCGCTCTTTACACATCCCGTGAAAAGTTGCTTTCTTTGTGTGAGCCTTCAAGCCGACGTTCAAATAAAAAGTTAAGTCTAAAGGGGTGCCCATTGGCCAAGTGGCCCACCTAATTTACATAAAGAAAAATGCTTGGGAGCACTTATTAGTGCTCCCACTAATTAGGTGGCAGTGGGTCCCGCCATTAATGATGTGATGTTTTGGTCTTGGAGTTGTAATTTTTTTTTTTTTTACTTTTTTAATGCATTAGTGCTATTAGTGGTGGTGTTTTTAGTGGGATAAATCATTGTTGTTTACATAAAAAAGGATTTAGGATTGATAATTGGGCTCATAGGGCGGCCATTGACCAGGTGGCCCATCCAATCCACATTTTCAAATGTTTGCGATTGATAATGAAGTTCGGTGGTACTATATGTATCAATTATTATATATACAAGTGTATCAATTAGTATTATATTATTATTATTAATCTCATTTATTATATAAATTATAAATATTTAAAATTTTTAAAATTATATCACATTATCGATTAATATATTAATTCGTACATATAGTATTATTCAAGTTTATAGGATTGGACTGGATACTTTTTAACTTGTTTTTGTTAAATGAATTGCATTTGGCAATAATTCTTGAGCCAAGTACTGCCTGGTTTAACCAAATTATTAATATATATATTTTTATAAATTATATGCAAAATATAAATCTCTATATACAATTTATTTAATTTAATTTTTGTTTTGAGTAAAAAAATTACACTTATGATGAAAATATACTTACCAAGCTTTGAACTTTGAATATAATGAACAAAACTAATTTTTATTGCAACTTAACTACAATGTTATGGATTTTTTATTTTATAATTTTTTTTATTTGATGCTATTCATTTTTTATTTTATAAAATTTATTTTTTATTTAGGCCTAGTTTGGGAAGACTAAATAAGTGCATTTTTTGATTTTTTATGAAATATGGGTTGGGTTTGGGTTGGGTTTGAAGTGATGTGTTAGAGAGATGATGTGACTTAAATAAGATGATGTGACTTAAATAGGATAGTGACTTTTTGACTTTTTGTCTTTTTTCAATCTTCCCAAACTAGGCCTTAATATATGAGTTTATTGAACGACTGGAGTGGAGCTTTAGTATCAGGTATAGGATAGATTTTTAAGCTCGGCCTAGTCGTTCTTGGACACAAAATTTCTTTATTTTTTTAGTGTGGATTTGGTCTAAACTCCCGCTTGTCAATGTCTCATGTATAATTGAACTTTTAAAAAATGAATATAAATTAACTTGATAAAACTAAACGCAAAAAAAAAAAAAAGAAAAGAAATTAAAATTATTTTTTTCCCAAAAAAATAAAATAATATAAGTTTAGGACTTTTGCACCTAAATTTTTTTTTTTTTCTCCCAAAAGTTGTCTTTTCTTATACTTTTTGTTGTCGTGTTCATATGTCTAAAAAAAGGGGGGAAATTTTATGGGCTGTATCAATTTTTCACGAATTTTGAGATCTTTGGGTATAATATATTGTGTTAGGATTGAAAATAAAATTATATAAGTTTAGGACTTTTGCACTTAAAATTGTTTTTTTTTCTCCCAAAAGTTGTCTTTTCTCGTACTTTTTGTTGTCGTGTTCATATGTCTAAAAAAAAAGGGCATATTTTATGGGCTGTATCATTTTTCACGAATTTTGAGATCTTTGGGTATAATATATTGGGTTGTTAGTTATAATTTATTATAATATTAATTATGATATTATTTTAGTTATAATTAAAAATTTTTTTATTGTATTTTATGTGTTATTTGGTTATAACTTAATTTTTTAATTATTTTTAATTATGACTTCTATAGTGTAAAGTTATATTATTTGTAACAATCAGATTCACAAATAGTATAACTTACGCAGAGTGTGTACCATAACATTACTCCTAAAAAAAATGACAATAATATAGGCACAAATAATGTTTGGGAAGAAAAAGGATTGGCTTTTTTTTGCTAAAATAACACAAAAAGATAAAATAGACTAAAATAATCAATAAAATAAAATGTCACATTAAACTCATAATTATTTTTTTTCTCACAAATATCACATTCAACTATAAAAAAATTCAACTCTCTTTTCAATTATAATTATTTTAACTTACTAAAATAACTAAAAAATAAAATACCCTACTAAAATAATCAACTTTCCAAACACCTCGTTGTAAACGGAAACAAATCAAACCAAACCAAAAGTATAGTGTTGACATTTTGCTTCCCACAAAAATTCATTCAGAGCATCTTTTAAAATTGTTGGTTGCAAAGTACCCATAACCAGAACTTCCAATCATCATCATCATCCAAAATAAGAAAACATGGCCAGAAAGAGTCTCTGTAATGTCCCTGTAATTGATCTTGAAGACTTTCCCGGTCAGTCAAAGAAAATGATAAGAGGCATGTGAGGAATTTGGTTGTTTTAGGATCATTAACCACCGTCAAATTCCTGCCGCCGACACTGGTGAAGGCGGTGACGCAGTCACTAATGGAGCTTCCGGCAGAAATTAAGCGGCGGAACAAGGACGTGATACGCAGCAGTGGGAACCTACCCAGTTCAATCCTTTATTTGAGGCCTCAAGCCTATATGACATGGCCTCTGCTCAAGCTGTTGATGCCTTTTGTACTCAGTTGGATGCCTCTCCTCTCCAAAGGTAGGTTTCTTTCCACAAGTGCTAGGAAAAATTCTCAATACCTCCGGATTTTATTAGGATATCAGTAATTCGAATCTCCTTAGTTGCCTATGGTTTTTATTTGGGCAAATTACATATACACCCCTCGAGGTTTGGCTAAATTACAGATACCCCTGAGATTTCGGAAATTACATCCCGCCCCCTGAGGTTTGTATTTTCATAACAATTTACCCCCTGAGGTTTATATTTCATAACAAATTACCCCCTAATTTCTTATGCAAATATAGCATTCAGGGGGGAATTCGTAATTTCTCAAACCTCAGGGGGGCATCTGTAATTTAGCCAAACCTCGAGGGGTGTATATGTAATTTGCCCTTTTTATTTTGTGGGTATATATGTTAGGACCTTTTTATGTAAGAATTTATTTTTAATTGAACTGTCATTGATTATGTTTCATTTTGATTTGTGAAAAACGAGTTGAAGTGATTCAGACAAATTGATTGGTATGAGTCCAAATTAATCTTGTGATCCAAAAAGTTTTGTTCTATAGTCCATCTTAGTAGATTTATTATAGGTTTGTGGTATGGAGGTGCAAGACTTGTTTGGATTATTTGAGTTTTTTAATGAAAGGGCTCAATAACTATTTATTTAGGCCTGATTCTCTTTTCTATCCTATTAGGATTTACATATATCTATATATATGTAAATTAAGAGTTGTTAGTCCTATTGAAAAACAATGTGTAAGATATAGGAGAAAGAGGCGAATAGCCGGTGCTAAGGTTTTTCGATTGTGAATATCATCTTCTTTCAAGAAAGTAAAACTCAAGACAATGACAGAATCAAATGGTATGTATCTAAATTTATATAGTTAATTATATTCCTAATGTTTTGATTTCTTATATATAGATCCTATAATCTTACATAACTTCAACTTTGGGAGTTATTTTGTATTAATTATGTTGTGTAAAATTGTAGTTCTAATCACACAATAAATCAGTAAACAATAAGAACAATTACACACAAATGCCAAATATATACATGGTTCGGCAAAGATACCTAGATTCACAAAGGAGAAAAAGAACGAAAATCCACTATATGCAATAAGAATTGCAAAAAAAAAAAAAAAAAAACCAGTAATTTATGTTCCTTGGCACTACACGTGCTTTTTGAAGCAAGACCTAGTAACACGAGTCCGGATCCTCTCCAGCCAAAACTCTCTCCTGTCCTCCGGTCAAGGGCCACGATTTGGCCATGTGGCCCTTTCAAGATCTACGGCTCAAAAAAAAAAAAAAAAACAAATTTGAATTCGTTAATTTCGACCCAGCACAAAGTTCCCTCAACACAGCCACACACCACTACAAAAATTTGAATTTCTTCTCCAGATCGGTGAACGGCGACGGCATGTCGTGACCTGCGATGGCGAATTGAAGTCGGCGACGAACATTGGTGGGCTGTCCCTCTCTCCCTCTGTCTTACTCCGAACATTTGGACTGCGATTTGAGCCGCAATTGGAGCCGCGAACCATAGTTAAAGGTAAAAAATTTTTTTGTCTAACTTGCTATATATTCTCCAATCATTGGTTGGTATCTCTAACTTGCTGCTTAAGAGCAATTTTTTTTTGAATTAGTTGTTATTTCACAACTTGTAGTTTAAATTTTGATTGATTTTAAATATCTGCAATTTGCATAGTTCTGTTCTCAGCTTTTGTAATGTGTATTAATATGAATTTGATAGACTCAGAAATAATCAATTTTGGTAAGAAGTTGGAGCATGCAGATATGACGCACATCTAACTTGTAAGGAACATGAGTGAAAGCTATAAAGTTAGGGCATATTATGGCCATGATAAAAAAATTTAAAACAACTTAATGTTGAGGAAGTTCAAGAATGTTGTTGAAGCCGTAAATTAGGCTGCTAGCAGGTTGTGGCTACTCATATAAGAATGTGAAATTCTGATGTGGAAAAATTAGGTTGTACAAGAGTTCTACATACTTGAGAAATGAAAACAAAGAAATGGATTGACTAGCCCAGTGGGGTGAAAATATTGGGGAATAGAGTTGATGGGAAGAAGGCTTTTTATAGTCTGTAGTTTCAAAAGGTCTTTGTTTGCTTTCCTGTCTAGGCTGTTTAGAGCCAAAATATGTATTCTTATCTAGCAAAAATATATGCACACACATTTGCAGCTAGTTTCACAAACCTGATGGACTGTTCAAGAGACTGATCAAGCTGTTGGGGAATAGAATCAATGCACAATTCTCAGCAACTTAAGATACCAATCTGTTGCTAGTTTATTTGGTTCTAAAAGGAAAATTCCAATATATAAAAAATCCATATATGTTTTTCTTAGAATTGGGAAGGCTTCATGGTAATGTTTTGACAAATTGAATGACAGTTTTGGCAGCATTCGTTCACCTACTTTTGACTTTGTTATTCTTCTAAATAAACTTGAAACACAACAATTCCAAATATTTAGCAAATCCATATATGTATTTCTTAGAATTGGGTAGGCATTTCATGGTAATTTTTGACAAATTGAATGACAGCTTTGGCAACATTGACAGCAGCAAGAGGCCCAAATATATCAATTGAGTTATGTTGTTCAGAGAATGTTAGATTATCACACACTGAAGTGACTAACAATGTCTTAGACAAATTTAGTTTGGTATCATTTTCTGGTTATTTTTAATTGATTTGATGTTTCCATTTATATTAATTATAAATGATAGTTATATGAATATATTAATCATTTTAGAGTGATTTAGAATCTGTTGATATATATTTGTTAGATATTAACATATCTGCATTTTATTGGCATAGCTATATATATAGATTTTTGTCTTTGTATAACATATGCATGTTAGTATGCATGCACTACACCATACATAAATTTTTGTTACCTGCAGTCTTTGCTAAAGTAAGTTATCCTGGAAGTAGTTATCTCTGGTGTTGCGAATGATTGTTACTCAAGAAAATTTCATCTACAAAATTTATATAGGAGGATGTTTGGACTACTGTGGAATTCATAGCTTGGGTAAGTGTTTTGATAGTTAGCAGTGTGCTCATTTATTATTGAAGTGATGCTTAATCTGATATGAATGAGATACACATTAATTTATTGAATATAGCTCCTCAAGAGGAGTAAAAGAAAGTTCTTTAGGGTGGAGATTATAAAATCAGTGTGTTCAAAAAATGTGTGCAAAAACACAATATAGTGGGAGTTACACTGAATTGACTTGTTTTCCTATATTATCAAATACAAGTTAAATGTCTTGGGACTCATTTCCAGTTCATGCTATATTGTGGTTTTTCTTGTTGGAATAAAGGCAATCAGGCTATTTGATAATTTTTGTCCTATTTGATAAATTTTTGTAGGTCAATGTCAATGTCAAGCACAAATGCAAGTATGGACAACATGTATGAAGTTAGATTCGAAAACTGCAATTGTCGATGTGGCAAAAAAGTTATGGTGAAGATTTCTCAGTCAACGGATAATCCAAATTGCCTTTATTTTGTATGCCCCAATTATCCGAATGGTTGTAACTTCTTTCAGTGGTGGATCCCTCCACATATGCAGCATAATTTGAAGGTGGTCGAGAATGATATCGATGAAGAACGCATGGAAGTCTTGTCTACTCTTAGAGAAGTAATTATCGTGAATGGGGAGTTCAAAGACATGACTACAAAGAGTAGGAAACAATATAGAGACTTGGCAATGGTGGTTGAAAGAGTTGGTGCAAAATTGAATTACGCCTTTGTTTTTTTTGTTTTGTTGTTGGTAGTAGTTGTGATTTTAGTGTATTTGAAATAGTGTGTGTAATGTAAGGTAGTGTCAGTATGACTTGTATTGTAGGTTGAATGTGTATGTAATGTAGTATGACTTGTAATGTACGTTGAATGTGTATGCAATGTATGGTGGACTTGTAATGTATGAGTATGACTTGTAATGTATTTTGTAATGTATGAGTATGATAGATTTTCAGCATAGTTTTTGTAATGTATGAGTATGAGTATGATAGATTTTGTAATGACTTGTAATGTAAGATAGATTTTCATGACAGATTTGTAAACAAATATTTTGAACACAGATTTTTGAAGACAGAATTTTTGACACAAGTTTTTGAAGACAGTTTCCAAAGACAAATTTTCAGCACATTGAGTTGTAATGTATTTTGTAATGTATGAGTATGATAGATTTTCAGCACAGTTTTTGTAATGTATGAGTATGAGTATGATAGATTTTGTAATGACTTGTAATGTAAGATAGATTTTCATGACAGATTTGTAAACAAATATTTTGAACACAGGTTTTTGAAGACAGAATTTTTGACACAAGTTTTTGAAGACAGCTTCCAAAGACAAATTTTCAGCACAGTTTTTGAACACAGATTTTGAAAGACAAATTTCTGAATAGATATTTTGAACACAGGTTTTTGTAGACATATTTTTTGACACAGGTTTTTTAAGATAGTTTCTGAAGACAGATTTTCAGCACAGATTTTGAACAAAGATTTTGAAACATAGATTTGTGAACAGATTTTGAACAAAAGATTTTGAAGAAAGCTAGAGCTCAGTGCAAGTGAACATAAATTGAACAATGCAAATGTTTAAAATTATGAAACAATGTGTTTACATATCCTACTAAGCACCATTAAGAGAGATGGTACATTGACTTAAATAAACCAAATTATGAAAACAACCAAAAAGTAAATAATCCAAAAAAACATAAAATAAATTATGCAAAACAAAATAAACTCCATTAACATATCCCATATACTTCAACAAGTTTCACCATTCACCATTCAATATCAACATGAACATCAACATTAAATACTTAACAAGTTTCAACAAGTTTCACAATCAAAATACAGCAGCTCAACAAGTTTCACCATTGAACATCAACATTAACATTAACATTAAATAGTTAACAAGTTTCAACAAGTTTCACCATTCAACAAGTTTGACCATCAACATCAACATCAAGTTTCACCATTCAACAAGTTTGACCATCAACATCAACATCAAGTTTCACCATTCAACAAGTTTCACAATTAAATACTTCAACTTCAACATCAACATCAATGTTAAATACAGCAGCTCAGAGGCATCTCCTATGCATGAAATTTGAAGTGCCTTCCACCTCTTCATGGCCATCCAAACCCTGAAAAAAAAAACAGCACCAAAACTATACTTGAGCAGGACAAAATCAGCACCAAAACCAGCATTACAACAGCACAAAATCAGCACCAAAAACAGCATTTTAGCAGCACAAAATCAGCAACAAAAGTACCAAATCAGCAGCAAAAGTACCTCAGTATACAACATCAAATTATTGGTTGGCCGAGAACCTGTCTGTGAGCCTTGAGAATCTTCAAACCCAATGGCATACCCACCTTGAAGTAGTGTCATAAATGTTGGTTGTCCACAATATGCCAAATTGTTTGCCTACAATTCATTCATATTATATTACGATTCATAACAAGATGCAAATGAAAAATTAATTGACAAAACACAAATTACTTGGCTACAAATCTGACTCACATTATATGTGGGATATATTAATGGAAGAGGAATTGTACCACCCATGGCAACGGAATGAGGAGGAGGAGGGGGAGCAAGAGGAGGATGAAGAGGAGTAACATTTTCATAAATACTTACGTCTCCTCCAATAGATAATGGAGAAGGTCTCACTGTTGGAGCAGCAACAGGTCTTGAAGAACTCAAAAATTGTGCACGTGACTTCTTTTTAAAGCTTGCTTGCAATGCCAGCTCACATGGACCTTTTATCCTTCTTTTGCCCTTACTAGTTGGATGCTTTTTCTTCAATCCTATTGGAATTTTCACAACATGATTGTTGTCTTCTTGCTCACAGGTTTGAGGTTGATCATTAATGCTTACTTCTTTCTCAGGACAAAAATGTGCACTTATCTTGCTTTTAACATCTGCACCTAATGCAGCTACTTGTGAACAACAAAAATCATAACTTTCCTCAGTTTCAGCAGCTCTACATGCTATTGATCTAAATGCGGTCATCAATGTCTTATACCGTGAGGCTTGTTTGAATTTGACGTCTATTTGAATCTCATTCCCTAACTTGTCCATCACAGCTTCTTCTCTTGCTTGTTTGGTCCACCTCTTCATAATGTATTGTGAAGGAATCTCTTTCAACTTCAATATTTCTCTCATAACCTTCAAACAGTGACTGCACAAAATCCCTTTCTTTTCAAACTTTGAACAACTACAAGCCAAAGAGCCATCCATCTCCATTGTCACTTTCCTTGCATTTTTCCCAATAGCGTCAACAACTGTGTATAGGCTACAACCATCAATGTATTCAATTGCTTGTATTTCTGATTCAACAGAAAGAAAATACTCATCTTGAAACTCCTCAAAAATATTTTTAGTGTACACATTATCCATTTGACTTAACATTATGAATGGCGCTCTCACCCTTGGCAACCTTTGGCATAAAGCATATCCAGTTTCTAACTCTTTGTACCGCTTCTCACAATGTACCCTTTCAAAATGCATGAAGAATTCATTTAAATTAAAATCAGATCGAATGTAATCCTTCAAAAACGCATTAAAAGATTCACTAAGTTGTGTTGTACTCATTCCCGCAACCCATGTTGATCTGACATATGGCCAGCCCCATTTTTCCTTCACCCCAAAAATCAACTTCAACCAATGATTGTCATGAGCATCATATGTATCAAGCATTTCCCCCACTTCATTTCCCATTCATTTTCATCCTCAATATCAAACATGAATCTATTTAATACACCTTTCACCCCCTTATCTTGAAAGAGACAATTACCATGCCTTAATGCATTTTGCATCAAGTGCCAAGTGCACAAACGGTGACTCGTGTCAGGCATGACAATGGGTATGGCCTTAGCCATTGCAGCATCTTCATCGGTAAACAAAGTTTTTGGTGCCTTTTTTGACATAGCCTCTAAAAAAGTTTGAAATAACCATACAAATGTTTCGGCAGTCTTATCATATAACAACGCAGCACCAAAAACAACTGTTTCTCTATGGTGATTACATCCCACAAAAGATGCAAATGGCCTATGCTCTTTATTTAACTTGTAGGTAGTATCAAATGTAACTACATCGCCAAATTGGGCATAATCCATGACCATTTGTGCATCGGCCCAAAACATATTCGTTATTTGCTCTTCATTGTCTAATTGGAAAGCATAAAAAAAAGATGGATTCTCCAAAGATTTTTGTTGAAAGTATTGTAACACATTACCTACTTCCCCATATGCTAAACTTTTTTGTCTTTTGGGTCTCAAGTAATTTTTTTCATCTAATTTCATAAAACCAAGAGACTTCCCTCCAGCTTCCCTACCCATCAGTTCAAAAGACTGCCCTAAACAAAGACCAGACTCTGAGGCTAAGTCTAACTCAATTGCTTGGGTATCTGATATCTTTCTTTGCGATGACAACATATGGGCACAATCAAGAGATACATGTTCATGGTTGTGTTTTTCTTTGAAATCAATCACAACAAATTTCCCACTATTGACATCCAATTTAACAAAAAGTCGGGCCTCACAACCAGTCCTAGTTTCAGCTCTAGGGGTTTTTGTCAATGGGTCTCGCTTGTTAACCTTCCGAAATCCCTCTTTGTTGCAAACCAAATTTCTAGAAATAATTTGTTTTGTTAACTTGTTCTTCTTACAATATTCCCTTCTTATGCTAAATCCCATTCTTCTTCCATATGCATTATAAAAATCGTACGCACTTTCTTCCGAATCAAAGGTCATTCCTACTTTTGGCTTCCAACCACAATCATTGTCAGGTTCCATATCCATATAAAAACACAACTGAAAAGTAGAGGCAATCAAATGGGAGAACAATAATTAGAAACATTACTTAAATGAACTTATAGCTTCATTCAACCACAATCATTTTTTTATTGTTCTTCATTACCTGCAATTACAAAGAAGTGCAGGTCTTGAATGAACTTATACACAACAATATGTCAATGGTTTAGGTGATTTTTATATCTTCCTTGTATTAATCTGTTGTTTCAGGAGTTAAAAACTTAGGTAGATGGAATAGAAAACATAAGTCATTCTCTTGGTTATTGAGGTTAATGAAGTAGATAGTGGAAGCCTTGTGACATGTTCCACTCACAAGAGAACAATGACAGCAAATAGTTCCCTTTGTATTGTTCCCATTAATTATTATCAAAGCCTAACTAGTTTTAGATGAATCATGGTTGCATTAAACAAATTCAAGCAAATACCCAACACTAGAAACAGTGTTGAAAATCTGTTTTTTCCCATTGTATTATTCAAAATCCCATTGTATCAACACTGTTTGTTCAAAATAATAGATTTTGAACAAAAAATCTATTTGTTCCCATTGTATTGTTTGTTCAAAACAATTTTGAACAAACAATCTGTTTGTTCAAAAATCTGTTTCGTAGCCGATAGTATCAACACTATTTTTTCCCATTGTATTGTTTCCACTGATTATTATCAAAACGTAATCAGTTTTTAAACAAATTCAAGCAAATGAACAACACTAGAGCCTCAGTTTTTTTTCTTTTTCCCTTTGTGTTGTTCCTACTGATTATTATCAAAACCTAATCAGTTTTTAAACAAATTTAGGCAAATGCCCAAAAATAAATAAGGACTTATCTCTGGTTTAACCATCAAATGAAAAATAAATACAGACACAGTTCTATTACTAGTTGCACATTGTGCTGAAGATTTATGAACTAGGAAAAAATACAAATGAGAAGAAGGAAAGATATTGAATACCGAAAAACTAAACCTCAATGTTCTAGCTTCATTCATGGTACCATGGTTGAGAACAATAAAAAAATGACAATAAAACATTGTAGACAAACAATGACAACAACAGAACAATGTTCCTTAATTTTCCTTTTTTACTCCACAGGAAGTCCCTAGTTAGAAACATTACTTAATTTTCCTTAATGTTCCTTAATAACAATGTTCCCCAACGATGACAAACATTACCTTCAGTTGATGACGAAGTGGAGCTCTGGTTCGCGGGGTCGTCGGAGCTTGGTTCACCGTCGATGTTCACCGTCGATCGTCCTTGATGTTTGCCGTCGACTTCGCCAATCGCCAGAGCTTGGAAAAAGGAGGGAAAAAGAGCTTCGAAGAGGAGGGAAAATGGACTCCGGAATGGGAGGGAACTTTGTGCTGGGTCGA
Organism: Camellia sinensis; assembly: GCF_004153795.1. Taxonomy (NCBI): domain Eukaryota; kingdom Viridiplantae; phylum Streptophyta; class Magnoliopsida; order Ericales; family Theaceae; genus Camellia; species Camellia sinensis. Next base: position 139,387 of record NW_021024612.1, on the reverse strand, counting down.
AATTAACGAATTCAAATTTGTTTGTTTGTTTTTTTTTTCTGAGCCGTAGATCTTGAAAGGGCCACGTGGCCAAATCGTGGCCCTTGACCGGAGGACAGGAGGGAGTTTTGGCTGGAGAGGATCTGGACTCGAGGCGAATAGCCTTCGTAAAAGACTCTTTACAGTATTCTGAATGTACAATAAATATAAGATATCTCACAATAAATTATATATATGTATGTTATAGTTGATTTTCATCATTATAATTGTAAATGATTGGGTTTCATTGTAATATTATTTATGAATTAAATAAAAAAGTGTGAAATAGAAAAAAAGGACATTAGTTGTAGAGACAAAATTAAAATAAACCAAAGGGTTTATTACATTTTCTACCTCTAAACTACCACCAAGTTGTCTACTTAATTTTTGAACTATCGATTGAGTTTACTCAGTCTCTAAATTATCGATTGAATTTATTTCGTGTTATAAATTATGGAAGATTGATGAAAAATCCACTCTAGTAATTGTCTAAGGCATTAAGTCTAGTGAATTTTTTTTTTGATAAGAGGTCCACACTTTGTGAAATAATTTCGTGAGAAATTCTAGAAGACATTTTGTTTCCAATTTTACCCATTGACTTTTTTTTATTTGTTTGACTTTTTGTTGACCATCTGTTCAAATTTATATCTATCTGCTCAAATTTTTTTGTCTATATGTTAAAATTTATCTATCCGTTCAATTTTTGTCTATCTGTTAAAATTTATCTATCTGTTCAAGTTTTTTTTGTCTATTTGTTCAATTTTTTTTGTCTATCTCTTCATTTTTTTGTGTGTAAATTTTCTATCTGTTCAGAATTTTTTGTGCAAATTTTATATTTGTCCAAATTTTATCTGTCCAAATTTTACCTATCTAATTTTTTATTTGTTCAATATTTTTATCTGTACAAATTTTCTATCCAAATTTTATCTGTACAAATTTTCATTTGTATAATTTTGATCTATAAAATTTTTGTAAAGCAATCAAACATCTGTTCAAATTTTGATCGTATTTTTTTAGCTGTTGAATTTGTTGGCTTATTTGTTCAGCTTTTATATATAATCTGTTGAACCTACTTTCTCTCTATGTGAGAAACCAAACATAAATGAATCTGTTGAACCTATTTATCTACAATCTGTTTCATCAACATCAACAACAATCAATAACTACAAAAAAAAAAAAAAATCAAATGTATCTAGATCTGGATTGAACAGTTTCAAATCCAAAGCACCAAAAACATAAAAATAAATAAACAAATAAAATGTGTGTATATATATGTGTATATATATATATATATATATATATGAACTTCCTATTCTGCAATGAAGAAATAGGCTAATTAGAATAGTAAGTTCTACTGTTGCTTTTGTGTTCTTATATATAAATGGACCAAAGACTCATCCACCTCCACTGTAAACTCCTGTTTTAACAATGAAACCAATATATATATATATATATATAGAATAGTAAGCTTTACTGTTGCCTTTGTGTTTTTATATATAAATGGACCCAAGCCTTATCCACTTCCATTGTAACTGTGACTCTTGTTTTAACACTGACCATCAACCCCATCTTTATTCAATGCCAATTACTATCTCTCATTAAAACTTACCAACTCAAACAACAACAACAATAGATCCGAAATCAGAGATCGAGGTAGAGACCAGATTGGAGAGAGCATATCGGAGATCGCAGATCTGTTTCAGATCTGGAATTGTCGGCGGTTGAGACAACCACAGTGGTATTGGAGGGATGGGAAATGATGATGATTATGGTGTTAGAGATGAAGAGAAAGAGAGAGGAGAGAGAAGAAAGCGACAGTTGAGACGATGCCAATGGTGTTGGGGGTGGTATTGGGATGGTGGCGGTGGTGTTGGAGATGAAAAGAGAGAGAGAGAGAGAGTTTGATTTTTTGAAGAGAGAGAAGAGAGATTTGATTTTTTTCCACTGTATAACCTAAATATATATACATGGATAATTTGGTCATTTTATAGGAGTTTGTTCTTATCGACAGTGTTAGAGCCACATAGAGACCAGGCGGGTTACGTGCCCCGTTGGGTTTTGGATTTATATATTTTTTTATACATATGTTGTGGGAGCTGAATTTTAAAGGAGGCATACTTTAACAGACAGGTATTGCCCGGCTCTGTCCAGAACCATCAGGATGCTGAATATAAAGGGTAGATGAGCCGAATAGGTATTGAGCTATGGAGCCAAGTAAATATGAACATAATGAGTGAAAAGTGGACCTAGCCCCGAGGACCAGGGAACGAGTATAAATAAAGGAATAACAGACTGAGAAAGGTATGTGATAATTGTGGTGTTTAACTTAGAATACAAGTAATCTAGAATGAGAGACTGACTTGTCCGTCGGAGTGCCAATTTCGGCACCCCCGATTGGAGTGTTTACTTCCTTTCAGGTGCCTATCGGTGGATCACAAGCGTCCCCCAGGATCAGAAGAGTATTTCCAAAAACCACTTCCCCACAACTGGCGCCGTCTGTGGGAATACTCAAGCACATCTATGGCAGACGCGACGAAGGACCCTCCAATAGTCGCTGATGACACCACACAGATAGACGACTTCACTCTAACAAACACGCACGGACCGAAGCCTAACCCAGTAAGACGTGCTTTGAACTTCGGTTCACCTTCGACTCCAGAACACGTAGCAATGCAGGCGATCATGGAGCAGGCAAAGCAAAACGAGCAACGGTTGGAGAACATGATCGCTGAGAATGAACGTCTCCGTTAGGGTTTGGCACTGGAGGTGGCAAAGTCCAAACAAGGCGTGCGCCAAGACCCGGAGTGACCTCTGAAAGTAGGTGGTCGACGACCTCGAGCCCGGCAACAAGACACTGATAGCGATTCCGACTCATTATCTCCGGAGCCCAAAAAGAAAGGACGACCTACAACTTCCAGCTTTTCTGAAGAGAGCCCACGCGTAAGGCATAAGCGTAGAAGAAACGGCTCAGATGACGAGGACCAGCATGATCCTTTTGTGCAACGGATCGCAAGGGCAACCTTGCCCAAAAAGTTTAAAGCTCCGTCATTTACTCTCTATGATGGCAAGTCAGATCCCACTGTTCATATTCGCCACTACAAGCAAGCCATGACATTGAATGTAGATGACGAAGCCCTCATGTGCCGAATATTCCCCAGTAGTTTAGGACCACTGGCTGTTAGATGGTATTACAAACTGGAGCCGGCTTCGATCAAAACCTTCCACCAATTACAGAAGTCTTTCAAGGCCAGATTCATCACAAATGAGGTCCAGCCGAAACAAGCCAATTCTCTCTGGGCAATGCAAATCCTGTCAGGAGAGACGCTAAGAGCATATTCGGCACGATATTGGGAATGCTTTAATCTTGTAGATGATGCTTGCAATGACTCCATGACCATCACCGCCTTCAAAATGGGACTACACCCAGATAGTGCCCTCCGTAGTTCCTTGACCAGAAGGGCCCCCAAAACAGTCTGGGGGTTGATGAAGAAAGTAGAAGAATACTGCAAAGTAGAAGATGACGCTTTGTAGGTTAAAGCCGGACACAGTACCACCAAAACGGCCCCCTCTGAGATTGCCCAGCCAATAAGTTTCGTACCTCTTTAGAGCCATGAATCACGCCAGTGGACTAAACGAGATAAGAAACGAGATTCTCGCCGACCAAGCGATCAGTGCCCACACCGAACAAATGAACAACTGCAAGTTGATAATAGGCGCACAAAGCGCGCCGACAAGAAATATACGGAGCTGTCAGATTCAATCAGCTCGGTTATGTCCCAAATCCAACATCTCTTGTTTTTAAAATGGCCATCCAAAATGGTGGGACCTTCCGACACGAGAAGACGGGATAGACGGTGTGAATATCACAAAGATCACGGTCATGATACGGACAACTGCTATGCTCTGAAAGACCACCTCGAGGAATTGGTGCAAGATGGTCGGCTTTAGCAACACGTACGAAAGAACACAATCAAAACTGTTGCCCTTCGGCAGGATTCGCCTCCGCTCGGTATCATTCATATGATATACGACCTTCCAATGCCACTTGCCGTACACGCAATTCAAGCCCCCCAGAAGCAATGCACACCATCGAAGCAGCCCCACGAAGCTCCGAGTATTATCTTCAACGATTTCGATCTTATCGGTGTAACACTCCCCCATAGTGATCCATTGGTCATTGAGCTACACATAAATCGATTCGTCGTTGAACGCGTCTTCATAGACCAAGGAAGCACTTCGGAGGTTATGTACTATGAAACCTTCATCAAACTCGATTTGAATCAATTAGACCTGTCTCCAGCTCCCTATCTATTGTTTGGCTTCAACACGAATCCAGAGTATCCGTTGGGAAAGATCACACTACCCGTTCGAGCTGGCTCTCGAACGATGGATGGCTCTCGAACGATGGATGTAGAATTCTTGGTCATCAAGCTCCTATCTCCGTATAATATCATCATGGGGCGAACTTGGTTGCATGCTATCCAAGCCGTGCCTAGCACTTACCATCAGCTGCTGCACTTTCCTACCTAACACGGTATTGAGCAAATCCGTGGTTCCCGGCACTCTACAGCAGCATTCTGTCCCCCTCCGGAAATACCAAATCGAAACATCCTCGACTAATACGGTCATCATTGGAAGGATTCCATATCGGCTCAGAAACACGTTACGGCCCTGGAACTCGAGAATTGTCATTAAACCCGACTGGTGGGGAATGATCTCAGTTCTAAAATGATTCTCCATGTATATATTCCTCCTTTGTAAATGCAAGGATTCTTGCTGGGCAGATATAATCCCATCCTCTGCAAAATCTAATTAAAAAGGCCATTTCGACCAAAAAGCCCCCTCGGCGCATGACACCGTTGGCCGATAAAGCCTCCAGATTTGGAGCGCCCTTCGTGGATATCACGATTGGCCAAGTAAAGCCTCCGGATTTGGAGTCCCCTCGGCGCATGACGCCGTGGGGACGATAAAGCCTCCAGATTTAGAGCGTCCTTCGTGGATATCACGATTGGCCAAGTAAAGCCTCCGGATTCGGAGCCCCTTCGGCGCATGACGCCGTTGGGCCGATAAAGCCTCTGGATTCGGAGCGCCCTTCGTGGATATCACGATTGGCCAAGTAAAGCCTCCGGATTCGAAGCCCCCTCGGCGCATGACGCCGTTGGGCCGATAAAGCCTCCGAATTCGGAGCTCCCTCGACGCATGACGCCGTTGAAACGATAAAGCATTTGGATTCGGAGTGCCCTTCGTGGATATCACGATTGACCAAGTAAAGCCTCCGGATTCGGAGCTCCCTCGGCGCATGACGCCGTTGGGCCGATAAAGCCTCCGGATTCGGAGCCCCCTCGACGCACGACGTCGTTGGGAGGATAAAGCCTCCGGATTCGGAGTGCCCTTCGTGCATATTACGATTGGCCAAGTAAAGCCTCAGAATTCGGAGCCCCCTCGGTGCATGATGCCGTTGAGCCGATAAAGCCTTCGGATTCGGAGCCCCCTCGGCGCATGACGCCGCCGGGATGATAAAGCGTCCAGATTCGGAGCGCCCTTCGTAGATATAATGATTGGCCAAATAAAGCTTCCGAATTCGGAGCCCCCTCGGCGCATGACGCTGTTGGGCCGATAAAGCCTCCGGATTCGGAGCGCCCTTCGTGGATATCACGATTGGCCAAATAAAGCATCCGAATTCGGAGCCCCCTTGGCGCATGACGCTGTTGGGCTGACAAAGCCTCCGGATTCGGAGCCCCCTCGGCGCATCACGCCGTTGGGCCAACAAAGTCTCCAGATTCGGAGCGCCCTTCGTGGATATCACGATTGGCCAAGTAAAGCCTCCAGATTCGAAGCCCCCTCGGCGCGTCACGCCGTTGGGCCAATGGTCTCCGGATTCGGAGCACCCTTGGCGCATAACGCCGTTGGGTCAATAAAGCTTCCAAAAGCCGAATAATATTCTGAATTCGAAGCGCCCTCAGTGCACATCAGATCAGGGAAATGTAACTCGAGCCGGCACAACGGCATAAACGAAACAAAACGTGCAAACACTTGAAATAAGATACTTAACAAAAATTCACAATGAAATACAAACTTTTAAAATAAAACATTTTATTCGATTAAACAATAATTACAAAAACGCAATTTGCTTTCGAGCATTACAAAGTCTACTTTCATACGGCGTCACCTTCATCCTCACCCTTCTCAAATTTCGAAGGCGAAAGAGGGAAAGTGGTCGTGAAGGTACAGCGGCAGCGCCGGATCGACGCCCGCTTCCTAGAGAGCGTCTGTAGCTTGAAAGTCTTTGATTTGACCGCGCTTGAACCCACAATGTTCACACCGGCGCGACAATCACCCTCAAGGTCGAGAGCCTTGACACCATAGACAATGTCAAGGCCAAGATCCAGGACATGAAAGGAATTCCCCACGAAAACAGTAAAATTCAACGGTTGTAGCGCTACGTCGGCCTCTTCCTTCCTTCGGGGTGATCTGCTTCGACGACTTGGAGGTCGACGTTCTTCCTGTTCTTTGAACGCCCCACTCCTCGCACGGGTGGGTTCCTTGCTGCGATTCATTGTAGTGTCAAGCTCAGCCATGGTTCGAGCCCCTCTTCTGCTGTTGAAGAAAATTCCATTTGACATTCACATTTGTCAGCCCCATGCAACAAAGTTGTTTTAAAGCAAGTCTGAACACAGTAAGTGAAATTACTAGGGTGAAAAGTTCGAGGCAATCTATTTTTAATCCTTGCAGTGACCCCGAAGCAACGTCATTAATACTGAACTCCAAAAGACGGATGCCGATAGATGTTTGCCATAGCCATTCCATATACTAATTTTTGGCTTTTTTGAGTTAAAATGGACTAATTATGGAAATTAAAGATGGGATGACAGTTTCTGGATTCGAAGCCCCTGGAACATGGCACGTTTGGGCCAATTAAGCCTCTAAATTCGGAGCCTCATCGACGCATCACGCAGACCGATACAAGTCTCCGAATTCGAAGCCTAATCGGCGGAGCGATCATGACAAGCCGGCACGTAACCGTTCGGAATTAAATGACTACTTGTGCCAGACAATGTTTATACAATGAAAACATATGCAAACACGTGTGTGCCAAATGTAGATTACAATGAAACATTTAAAATAGGACGTTTTATTCAATCAGGCAACAATTACACAATTACATAGTATTTTTATACGGCGTCGTCCTCATCCTCACTCTTCTCGACTTCAAAAGCAGAAAACGAAAAATGATTACGTTGGTAGAGTGGCAGCACCGAATCAATTCCCGACGCCTGGAGAGCTTCCGTGGCTTGAGATGCCCTGATCCAACCGTGCTTAAAGCCACGATTCTCACATCGGCAAACTTCTTCGGCAAGCTTCTCTTTGGTCTTCTGAATTCCGACCAGTCGGCCGTCATGAAAGCCCTTTTCACAGGCCACGTTTCTCGTAGTCTCGATCGCAAACATGCTCGCCGTATTGCAATCGGCGATCGCATCACTAATCAGCCTTTGAGTAACCCTCTTTGCGACAACCGGGTTGGGGGGGACTGTTGGTTGGGGCAACGCAAGCTTGTTTTTCCTGAGCTTGCGCTTGGCCTTTTCGGTGCGAGCTTCTAACTTCTGAATGCATTCGTCCCTCTGTTCTATGTCCCGACGAGCGGCGCGGAGATGCATACCGATCTCATAAGCCTTGTAAAGTCCCCTTACCGCCCCGTGAACGCCTTCACGAAACACTTCGAAGTCCGAACAGCTTACCATCAACTGCTGAACTTCGGGCAAAAAAATCTGTCGAGCAAACTTGATTGCCACATTTGGGTCTCGAATGATGGAATCAGCCTTCGTCATCGGTCTGTTACCCACGAAGACTGCAAAACTCAATAGGCGAGGAGTTGCGTTGGATTCTCTTCCAGGATGAGATTGAAAAGACTTATGCTGTGGCTGACTATCCCTCCTAGGCGATCTACTTCGACGTCGAGGAGATTGGTATCTCTCTCGACCCCTCGACGTCCTATCGCCTGTGCGTGACGGTTCACCGCTTCAATTCATGGCACCTCCTAGCTCAGCTAGCGTCTTCGCTTGACCTCTGCTGTTGAAGAAAAGCTTATGTGACATTCGCACTAGTTTCGTTTTCCTCAAAGAGCGGGACTGAGATGCTCAATTAGCATGTAAATAGGACCCTCGTTCATGAAGTACACACCCATTTATTCCCTATAAGGGCAGCATCTTTGAGGCAACCTCATTAATAATGAAGCGTGAATAGCCCATCCTGTACCGTCTTGTACGCCCCAATCGCCCCATCAACCGCTGATATACGGTGTTCTCGGTTCATGAACCATCTGGGGCAAGGACAGATTCATCAATCTATACGGCTTGAGTGCCCCAGCCGTTCCACGAATCGATTTATTTGAGCACTAGTCGTGAATTCATTTTGTTTCTGACTAAATCAGATCAATATATACGGCTCGAGTTCCCCAGCCGTTCCACGAATCGATTCTTAAGTGCAAAATTTATTACGTTTTATTCGGCGTTCTACGTTCGTGAACCAATTGGGGCAAGGGCAGATTCATCAATCTATACGGCTCGAGTGCCCCAGCCATTCAACGAATCGATTTATCTGAGCACGTCTTGAATTCATTTTGTTTCTGACTAAATCGGGTCAATATATACGGCTCGAGTTCCTCAACCGTTCCATGAATCGATTCTTACGTGCAAAATTTATTACGTTTTATTCAGCGTTCTACATTCGTGAACCAGCTAGGGCAAGGGCAGATTCATCAATCTATACGGCTCGAGTGCCACAGCGGGTCCACGAATTGATTTATCTGAGCACTAGTCTTGAATCCATTTTGTTTCTGACTAAATCAGATTCCTAATTTTAATCGGCCGTTAAGTCTGCCGTCTCACGCATGCTTGACATTTTGTTCTAACTGTTAACTCTCCTAACTATACGCTCATATAATAGATAATGCGAAAAATAACTTGAGAGCATATAAAATTTTCATTTATAAACTGGGCGCTGGCAGCGGACATTTTACATATGAAAATCCAAAAAATGTACATTGAATATACTTAATAAAACTAGAATGTCTCCCAAATCAATCCTCGGGATCAGACTCAAGTGACTCAACGTCCACTTGCTCGTATGGAATTGGCACGGCCAATGTAGCTTCAACGGCAGCAAGGGCTTTGAGCCACCCATGTTTGAATCCCCGATTTTCCAATTTGGGGACTTCGTCTACATATTCCATGAAGGCGGCGCTCCTCCCAGCCTCAAGCGCCATAGAAACTTCAGATTCGGCTTTTTCCTTGGCCGCCTTCAACTCCTTTAACTCAGCCTTTCCCTTGGCAAACTCCTCTTTGGCTAACTCGAGCGATTCCTCGCTCGCGTTCGCCCTATCCTTGGCTTCGGATCTGAGCTGGTTAGCAGTTTGAGCCCTTTCCATTTTCGCTTCGACTCGCGTATTTTCCATAGCGGCCCTCATCGCCTCGAACTCGGCCTTGCTCCTTTCACCTTCAGTTTTAGACTTTATATAGCGATCCCGGGTTTACCCTTGTTGTACAGTTTGTTGAAACCAAGTGTTAACTTGGAAAGCTGTAAGCCCGTAGGGCATTTTGTTTGATGTTAACATGTAATACTTATGTAATGAAACTCAATGAAATAAAGGAATGTGGTTAGTTTAATGTTATTATTTTGAGGGCGTTACACTTTAAGCGGCCAATTCTTTCGGTGGCATCATGCTACCGGCGGCCTAGTTCGGCTATCCTTCCAGCCGTCTGCAAAACAAATCGGGATCATCACATCAAGCAATATAGTGTGCAAACCAAATCAGACGAGCAGAAAAGAGAATATCGTATATATACCAGAAGGGCAGACTGGGCAGCGAACGCTATAAGCTCTAAATTTGGCTCTTCTTGAAAGGTGGCCTTATCAGCCGGTAGTGAAACTGAGGCGGCCAAGCTCAACACTACGGCCGGATCCTTTATGACGGATGCGTCATTAGAGATTGGCATGTTTTTGATCTTTGGTTGAACAACAAAAGGAACCATGTCGGATTCCTCTAAACGAGGCCTTTTGCCAATAAGACTATCCTCCGAGCCTGCGTCTCCCTCGGTATTACGTTTTTCACCCCGTTTTTTAAGAACCAGTCGTTCTTTCGTGACCTGCTGTTCGACCTCCCTCTCTGCCTCATTCAAAACAATTTGAGCCGTTTCTTCCGCAGTAACAGGTTGTAAAGATTCAACCGGGGCAGGCTCAGAATGAGCGGCCTCTGCCTTCTTTCGAGTGGCCATTCGCTCGGTATTTCTCTTTCTCGTCATCTGCGTGAGATTTTCCCCAGCCATGCCTTCAGAAAAATCACTGGGCAGGTCCCCTAAATCCGTAAAAATGTCTCTGAAAGAAAACTCTACCCGATCCGAAATGGACGGTGAGTTAGGCTGGTTAAGACCGGCAGTTTCAAACGTTGATTTCAGAGCTTCGTCGACCTCTTCAGCCTCGGTAATAAACTCCCTGGTTGATTCGGCGACCACTTCGACTTCCGGCTCTAAGTCTTGCTCCAAATCGAAAGTCTCGAGACCAATCTGTCTCAGGGACTTGAAGCTGGGGAAGATAAGAGCCGAATGGTGTTGTTCGCCGGTTGGGATAGGAATGTTTTCTATGGCTGAGAACGTAGTATAGGTAGGCTCGTACCTCAGAAGAATATGGGCGGCTCTACCTTGTTTCTGTACGTTTGGACAGCTAAAATACTTTAGCGCAGTCTTAATGTCTGAAAGTACTGCGTCGTCAGTCGAGGTCAGAACCCTCTTCAACTTATTGCTTGCAAAAATGGAGGATTATATTTGGAGAAGAAGCCGAATAAAAGAAAGTTCAACAAACAAAGAATCACACGGCAACCTGGTTCACCCTTCCGTCTGGGAATAGGGTCCAGGCGATCTTCGCCTTCGCCAAATTCCTAGTTGCCCCGAACATCGACCATTACATCATCAATTCGTTTGCCAGAGCTGGCAAGCATGGTTACCAAGTGATGGTCGGTGTCCCTGGCTCTGAGAAAGTAACGCCTGAGCCGACCAGAGGATTTGGCTAAAGCATAGCAATGCCGAATCGCAGGAATGCCAAGGTTAATCCTGAGACGCCGGTTCAATTCAACAATTCCCATTACGATTCGAAAGAAATTCACATTGAGTTGTGAGGGAATCAGATCCCAGTGGGGGAGGACGGCCCTAAGAAAGGGATGTAGGGGAAAGCGAATGCCACCCTCCGCAATGGACAGGAGAGGGAACACGATTGTTGTCACGACCCAAACCCGGCCCTATGGGTTTAGTACCGTAACCGGTCAGTAATCCGAGATTACCGAAGGCCTGCAGAACAGTAGTACAGTAAAACAGAGTACAGGGCCTGGCGGAAGCCAATACAATAAAGAAACAATGCCCAATGAGCTGTGACAGTCTGTATGCACAAAGACTTTTCATACATTCATACATAAACGGTACAGAACAGTATGCACAATATTTACAATCATTCAGACTAGGGACTTAGTCCCTGCATAACAGTACGATAAACATTCAGTCTATACAGAACAGTAAGACAGTACAGAAGGGGAAAATCTAAAACACCCCTAAGCCTTAACAATTAGGCTCGGAACCTCGCAGTGAGGCACATAGGCTGGCTTGACAAAACTGGAGTAACCCTGACGCTCCTAGCCGCGGTCTGGTGCCTGTACACCTACATATATATATGAGCAGTGAGCTAAAGCCCAGTGAATAACATAATGCGTAAAGAGGTTAAGAATGAATGTCCTTACAGAATGAAAACAGTTCATTTAAACAGTATTTCAGTAGTTCAGTCAGTACAGTCGTATGTGGTACACCCATTAGCATAACAGTACAGTAAACAGTAGGTCTTAAAAGACCGAGCAGTAAATGATGGCCATCAGTCAGTAAACAGTAGTGGTTCCAACAAGGAAACCGACAGAGATCTCTGTAACAGTAACAGTAAACAGTAAACACCAAGGATGCCACAATACAGTTCAGAATATAGGACATACATTCATTCAGTTAACAGTAATTCAGTTCAGAAACAGTACAGTTCAGTTGTTCATATAAAATAATCATTTTGTGAACATACTTTACACAATCGTTACTCACGAGCTCGGGCTACAGTATGCTAGAGCGTGCCTCCCCAGTCGCCACACCCACACCAGTTACAGATTGACACACTAAGCTACAAGCTGGGAAAGATAATAACTTAATCCCTAAGTTGCCTCGATTGTGTTCTACATTCTATTCTCAACAAGATGTCTTAAACTAGGCCTAAGATAGCCTAGAATGGGATGAGATGCAAAGATGTACTCGAAAAGCAGTTTTAGAAAAACAGGAGTCCCGCTCGAGCGCAGGTTTCCCGCTGAGCGGACATGCAACAAATGGTACACGCTCGAGCGTAACTTTCCCGCTCGAGCGTACTGTAAAAGTACTGGATGGGTGAAATCTCCGCTTGACGCCCGCTCGAGCTGAGACATGACTCCGCTCGAGCTCCCAATCTCGCTCGAGCGGACTGTAAAACGGTGCGAGAGGAGATGTTGGATGCTCGGATTTCACGCTTGAGCGTTACTTTACCCGCTCGAGCGGAAGTGCAAAATCTGGAAAACCCAGATTGCACTCCAGCCAAAAACCAAGTTTAATGCATCAAAACCAATCTCTTGGGCCATTTTCTGGAAAACATTTATAAACACATAGGAATAACATGTTTCAAAGCTAAATTTTTGAAATCAAGGCCAAGGGTGTTTAATTCAAACTCAATTTCAAACCAATTTCATGAACAATACGAACACGCAAACATGCATGAATCAATCAATTCAAAGCTCCAATTTGATGCTCCAAGGAGCCAATTGTTTCCAAAACATGATGGAAATCATGGACTACACTCAAGACTGAACATGCATGTAACATTTTGCCATGAAACAACTCAAAACCAACAATACTAACATGCATGCAAAGATTGGGCTTCAATTCACCATTAATGAACCAAATCATGACTTAGCTCTACAATTGGACATGAACCATGCATGAATCAACTTAAAGATAGGTTAAAAGGATGAAATTTCATACCTAGGTTCCTTGATGCAAGTCTAGAGGTTCAATTTAGAAATCTTACACTTCAATTAGCAAGCAATTCTCCAAGTTCCAAGCAATCCAAGATGAAAACCAATCTTCTCACTCTCTCCCTCTCAAGTCGGCTGAGCACAAGGAGAATGGCTGATGAAGTCATGTTGTTCAAGTGCAAGGAGTTCAAAGTGTATGAGTTAGTGGGCACTTAAGGCTAGTTTGGTAAATAAGGCCAACTTAAGCAATTGATCAAGATTTAATCTAATTACTCATACCTAATCAGTTTTCAGATAATTATACCATAAAATCACATTATATATGATGATCATAAAACATAACCAAATTCCAGTTCGGCCGTCGATAAGGCCTTCAATTAACAGTTTAAAAAAAAAACACGAACAGATCAAATAATCAATCAAACAGATAGAATACAATTAACATACATACTTAGTCAATTCAGTGTTCCAGTTTTCGGTCAGTCAGTTCAGTACTTTCACCAGTCAATTTCAGTCATAATCAGGTTCAGTTAACGGTAATCAATTGTTTATCCGGTAATCAACAGTCATTAATCGGTAAACAGTATGAGGGGTTGTACAATTGTATTTGGGTCATCCCTCTCATTCCAGGGAACTCTCCGTTTACTAGGGATGATGACATCATTAGGAATAGAGAAATATTTTCGGAAACCCAGAAATTCGACCCTCAGAGAGGAGGTCTTTCAAATGCTTAGCCATTCTAGAGAGAACTCAAGGATATTCTAAAGCAAAAAATTAAATATGGAAAGTATGGGATTGCAAAGAAAAGAGAAAGAAGACCTTACAAGAGGCAAAGGAACGAGAAGAAGACGGAGAGGAGTTGTAGAAAATACTCGAAGAAATATACCGATAGGCGGTTCAGAAGGTTCAAATATTCAAAAAGTATGTGTTCGAAAAGGGACTTAAACTTCAAATCATAATAAATTGCGAGAGAAGCACGAATGAAGCGCGCGAAGGCGTCCACATATCCACAAAAGTGATCTTATAGAAAAACAAAAAGAATTTTAACAGATTAAGAACTCATAAAGAAGCGCGGACTGTAGATCCACCTCGTCACCTCCAATCGGGCTTAGAAGAGGGGGAGAAGGAAGAAAACCAAGAAGTCGATGGAGACGGAAACCGGGAATGATTTGTCTATCAAGAAGCCTCAACAAATTCGACCTTAATCTCAAAGAGCCCAAGGAAGGAGATGTCACAGGAAAGGGGGTGAGTGTAGAAGCAACGAAGGACGAGCAGAAGAAGATGTGAGGTGTATAGATTGCGCCAAAAGAGAATGTATTCCATGGGTATTGTAGGGAGAAAGAAGGACGCGTTAAAGTGCAAAAGAAAACACGGTGCGAAGTGGCCTATGAGAGTAGGTTAAGTGAAGAAGGTCAAAGGCCAACCCAAAGAACGGAGGCAAACCCTCAGTCAAAAGTCATGGTGATGGCGTTGAAGGTGTCCCAACCTAGTTTGTTAAGAAGGGCATTAGGGATTGGAAAGATTGAACACAGGGGCTCTTGTTCGCTGCAACAGTCGCCGTCAGGTCCCGGTGTCTCGCATGTCATATAACACTCCCGGAGGATCTTTTCGTATGCGTACGCGCTCTATATGGCTTCATAAGATAGAGTAACAGACTCACTGCCACCCAAATTCTCCAGAATAGCCAATTCTAGTCCTCTATCAAAAGAGGTATGACCCCAATTGAGGTATCAGACAGCAGTACTAGCCCTTCCCCAGAGCGTCATGTCTGTGCAACCTCAAAGAAGGACCATCGTGAACAGAATAGATTAAGAGCGCCGATATAGTGTGTGACAAGACGACCAGAAGGACTGGTGTGGTCGACCCCTAAACTGTATGCTAATAGCTATGGCCCTACGGTGAAAGCCACTAGCTGGAGCCGCGAAGTAAATATGATATATATGAGTATTGCAGACCCTTCCGTGGAAAGTGAGGAGCCTTGCCCCGGTGGCGATGACCTTGGAGCAGAACGAAGACCAATAGAGGAGGCGCAAGTCGACACCCAACAGGTTTGGTGATCGGACCCCTGAAGCAAACAAATTTTGATGGAAAAGAATTGACCGCCCAGATATGGTTGTGCGCCACCGGATGCTCTAAGCTCATTAATTGTGGTCTCCTGCGGGCGTTCTTAAGTCTGGTTTGTCTCGCGTTGTGAGTATGAGAATTGAGATGTTATTGGGTGTCCTCCTTATTAATTTATGGGTGCTTGGTCACTAATGATACGTACAGTGATTTACTTCAGATCCATATTGTTTCCCCACTCCAATAT
Organism: Camellia sinensis; assembly: GCF_004153795.1. Lineage (NCBI taxonomy): Eukaryota > Viridiplantae > Streptophyta > Magnoliopsida > Ericales > Theaceae > Camellia > Camellia sinensis. The sequence goes on along the minus strand of NW_021024612.1, from coordinate 123,986 downwards.
CTATTATTTTACATATATAGTATTACTCAGCACCTGACTTTGCAAAAGCATCCATTCCTAGACTCATTGATTACAATATTTGACTTTTTCCCTCACAGAACAAAGTAATCCTCACAATTTTAATGACGAGACCCATCTAGTCTCTTGGAATATCTTGGAATACTCTGTGGTCTGGCCACAGATATATCATTTCCCAGCTCTTACTCATCAAATATTTGATTACCAATGGTTATGAGGACCCAGAGAAAGAGCCAAAGGAGTAATGAACACACTCTAGTCTGAATTTTCATAATAAGTGGTATTGAACACTCTCCTCTGAGACCAAATTTAGACCGTGGTCAGCCGCCTTCTCACAAAAATATTTGAACCCGCGCCAAACATCAGACACCTCCCTCAGACAATTTTTCAGAGGTGAACAGTGCGGATGTTTAGAGAATATTTTGTTGCCTCCCGATGTCAGCTTGTCGTTATATTTGTGGGAAATATCTTTAGAAAATTCTATGAAGTGGTATATTGGAATCCCTCATTTAGGGTTGTATCGCCGATGCATGTATCAGGATCGTTCCCTTGTATCATGGTGACTCTCTTCAAGTCACTGATATTATTGTTGCTCCAAAAAAATTATCCACGGCCATCTCATTTTTTTGTGAACTCGCATTCTCTCTGCATTTTTGTTCCCTATAAATGTACCGTGGAATTTGTAGGTTTTTTATGTGACGTAGTTTCCTCTAAATCGTTTTTTTGTACTTACCTCCGCCTATATTGCTTTGGTTTTGAAATACCTTTTTCGTTGAGACTTCTTGAAAACCGTTTTATCGGGCTGATTTCTTCTTCCTGCAAGTGGATCCTGTATTTCTAACAACTTTCCGTCTGCTCCCTCCTCTAAATTCTTTCTGCGTTTTTCCTGTTAAATGCCTACTTGTAAGTCTTTCTACCTTTTAAGGGAATATTTCGTTCTGCGTTCTTTTCTTTATTTGTTGTGACTGGAATCCGTATCTTAAATCCACTATGATTTCCTATTCTTATATTGTGAGTTTCTTGTTTGCAGTTGTATCTATGTTAATGATATTATGATTCCCTATTGTAAGTTCTCAATAACTCATAAGAAATGTGCATTACCGCATTATGAATGACCCTCTCTTCTGATGTGGTCAGAGTTTTCTGGTTCCGGTAATTAATTATTGTTTCGCATTCCTAATTGATGATGTTCATTCTTTTGTTTTCATTCTAGTATAAACGCGTACCCAGTGTTCTTCTTGTGTTAATATGGTGCATAGGATATGTACCATTTAATACATGGTGTGGTGAACAACCCTTTTCGATCTGATAACGATGTTATATTGGACTGATTGATTTACCGCATAAATCATTTTTAATTACCGTTAAATCTGTACTAGATATGTATGCTAATCTGGTATCTGTGTATATATGTACTGAACTCTGATCTGTACCTGATTAAACTTGGAACTGAAATTGACGTAAGGGTTATGTTATGTATAATTTGGTAATTTCTTTATGTTTGTGTAGGAGGTTATTGTGATCTGTTGCGTGTGTGTGGTCTGTTTCTCAAAGGACTGTGATTATTTGAAAGCACTTATCAGGACGGCCGAGTACTGTGGGAACTTAGGTATTGTTTATGGATCCATCATAAATTAATTTTGAGTGTGTGGATGGGTGATAATTGATATCTGAAAACTGATATGGTTATGTGAGGTAATATGTGAGATTAAATGATACTTGACAGATTTGCATAAGTTGTGCTCTGTATTTGGTTTATTCCATTTATATCTAGCTTAAAGGGTCCTCACTAACTCAATGACACTTTTGTTTGAAACGGTCCGTGTGAGTGAGGAGCACTATGAACAAGGCGTGATGTGCTTTGTTCATCATGCCATTTTCTTCTCTTTGTGCTCGAGCGACCTTTGACGAGGGAGAGATGGTGAAGAATGGTTTATCGGATAATCTTGTTTGCTTGGAAGGCTTGGAGTAAATGCTTGCTAATTTGAAGTGGTAGATTTCTAAATTGAACTTCATTTAGCTTTGGTCAGTTCAATGTTAACTAGGTTAATGAATTTCATCTTGCTTAACCTGATCTTATGTGATTGCCAGTGCGTATGGTCTCGATGTTGTCCCAGAGGTGTAGGAGGCGTAAAGATCATATTTTTGGTCATATGGTGATAAGCGAAGGCCCCATATCTTTGTCATGCATGTTATGATGTATCTGTGGGGATTGTTGAGTGTGTTTCGATGCCGCAAGATATGTGTACATGCATTTGGTCATGATTGGTGCGAGTGTTTAGTCTGAACTGGGAGTTCATCATGTGTTGTTGTGGGAAGAACAAGTGTGTGGTCGTCGCTATGGAGCGGTTCAGATGGATTGGAGGCTTGAACTGAAATTTGATCGAGTGCATGTTTGCGCGTGTCGTATTGTTCATGAAATTTGGTTTGAAATTGAGGTTTGAATTAAACACCTTGGCCTTGATTTCTCAAAATTTAGCTTTGAACCATGTTATTCTATGTGTTTATAATGGTTTCCAGCAGAAATGGGCCCAAGAGGATTGGTGGTTTTAGTGCATTTAAACGGGTTTGTGCTTGGGCAATCTGGGCATTTGCATGATTTGCACTTCGCCTGCGAGCGGGTAAAGTAACGCTCGAGCGTGAAATCCGAGCATCCAGCATCTCTCTGCACCGTTTACAGTCCGCTCGAGGAGGATTGGGAGCTCGAGCGGAAGGCATTGTCTCAAGCTCGAGCGGCGTCAAGCGGAAGATTCACCCATCAGTACTTTTAAGTACAGTCGAGGGGAAAGTTACGCGCATCGAGCGGTGGAGAGCTCGACGCGTTCCTGTTTTGCATGATCTCGCAGCGAGGGAGGAACCTAAGCCTGGCTGAGCGGGACTCTGTTTTTCTAAAACTGCTTTTCGCGATAAATCTTTGCATCCTCATCCCATTCTAGGCATTCTTGGCCTAGTTTAAGACATCTTGTTGAGGATAGATGTAGAACACATCGAGGGCAACTTAGGGATAAGGTATTATCTTTCCCAGCTTGTAGCTGTTAGTGTTCAATCTGTTAACTTGGTAGAGTGGTGGCGACTGGGAGGCACGCTCTAGCATACTGTAAGCCGAGCTCTGTGAGTAACGATTGTGTAAAGATATGTTCACAAATGATATTATTATGAACAACTGAACTGTACTGTTTCTGAACTGGATTACTGTTAACTGAATGAATGTATGTCCTATATTCTGAACGTATTGTGGCATCCTTAGACCTAGTCTACTTTTACTGTTACTGTTACTGTTACAGAGATCTCTGTCGTTCCTTGTTGGGAACTACTGTTACTGACTGTATGGTCTTACTGTTCGGTTCGTTTGACCTACTGTATATGTTATGCAACGGATGTACCACAATATGAACTGTTTACTGTACTTGAACAACTGAAAAACTGATTGAAAGAACTGTTTTCTACTACTTAAGGACATTATTCTTAAACTCTTTACGCACTATGTTATTCACTGGGCTTTAGCTCACTGCTCAATATATATGTAGGTGTACAGGCACCAGACCGCGGCTAGGAGCTCGGGGTTACTCCAGTTTTGTCAAGCCAGCCTATGTGCCTCACTGCGAGGTTCCGAGCCTAATTGTTAAGGCTTAGGGGTGTTTTAGATTTTCCCCTTCTGTACTGTCTTACTGTTCTGTATAGACTGAATGTTTATCGTACTGTTATGCAGGGACTAAGTCCCTAGTCTGAATGATTGTAAATATTGTGCATACTGTTCTGTACCGTTTAGTATGAATGTATGAAAAGTCTTTGTGCATACAGACTGTCACAGCTCATTGGGCATTGTTTCTTTATTGTATTGTTTCGCCGAGGCCCTCTTTATTCTTTTACTTGCTGTTATCACTGTTCGCCTCTCGGTAATCTCGGATTACTGACGGTTATTCGGTACTAAACCCATAGGGCGGTTTGGGTCGTGACAACAATCGTGTTCCCTCTCCTGTCCATTGCGGAGGGTGGCATTCGCTTTCCCCTACATCCCTTTCTTAGGGCCGTCCTCCCCCACTGGGATCTGATTCCTCACAACTCAATGTGAATTTCTTCGATAATCGTAATGGGAATTGTTGAATTGAACCGGCGTCTCAGGATTAACCTGGGCATTCCTGCGATTCGGCATTGCTATGCTTTAGCGCAAATCCTCTGGTCGGCTCAGGCGTTACTTTCTCAGAGCCAGGGACACGCCGACCATCACCTGGTAACCATGCTTTGCCAGCTCTGGCAAACGAATTGATGATGTATATGGTCGATGTTCGGGGCAACTAGGAATTTGGCGAAGGCGAAAGATCGCCTGGACCCTATTCCCAGACGGAAGGGTGAACCAGGTTGCCGTGTGATCTTTGTTTGTTGAACTTTCTTTTATTCGGCTTCTTCTCCAAATATATCCTCCATTTTTGCAAGCACAATAGTTGAAGAGGTTCTGACCTCGACTGACGACGCAGTACTTTCAGACATTAAGACTGCGCTAAAGTATTTTAGCTGTCCAAACGTACAGAAACAAGGTAGAGCCGCCCATATTCTTCTGAAGTACGAGCCTACCTATACTACGTTCTCAGCCATAGAAAACATTCCTATCCCAACCGGCGAACAAACACCATTCGCTCTTAATCTTCCCCAGCTTCAAGTCCCTGAGACAGATTGGTCTCGAGACTTCGATTTGGAGCAAGACTTAGAGCCGGAAGTCGAAGTGGTCGCCGAATCAACCAGGGAGTTATTAACCGAGGCTGAAGAGGTCGACGAAGCTCTGAAATCAACGTTTGAAACTGCCGGTCTTAACCAGCCTAACTCACCGTCCATTCGGATCGGTGTAGAGTTTCTTTCAGAGACATTTTACGGATTTAGGGGACCTGCCCGTGATTTTTCTGAAGGCATGGCTGGGGAAAATCTCACGCCAGATGACGAGAAAGAGAAATCCGAGCGAATGGCCACTCGAAAGAAGGCAGAGGCCGCTCATTCTGAGCCTGCCCCGGTTGAATCTTACAACCTGTTACTGCGGAAGAAACGGCTCAAATTGTTTTGAATGAGGCAGAGAGGGAGGTCGAACAGCAGGTCACAGAAGAACGACTGGTTCTTAAAAAACGGGGTGAAAAACGTAATACCGAGGGAGACGCGCTCGGAGGATAGTCTTATTGGCAAAAGGCCTCGTTTAGAGGAATCCGACTGGTTCCTTTTGTTGTTCAACCAAAGATCAAAAACATGCCAATCTCTAATGACGCATCGTCATAAAGGATCCGGCCGTAGTGTTGAGCTTGGCCGCCTCAGTTTCACTACCGGCTGATAAGGCCACCTTTCAAGAAAGCCAAATTAGAGCTTATAGCGGTTCGCTGCCCAGTCTGCCCTTCTGGTATATATACGTATTCTCTTTTCTGCTCGTCTGATTTGGTTTGCACACTATATTGCTTGAATGTGATGATCCCGATTTGTTTGCAGACGGCTGAAGGATAGCCGAACTAGGCCGCCGGTAGCATGATGCCACCGAAAGAATTGGCGCTTAAAGTGTAACCCCTCAAATAAAAAACATGAAACTAACCACATTCCTTTTATTTCCATTGAGTCGATTACATAAGTATACATGTTAAATCAAACAAAATTGCCCTACGGCTACAGCTTTCCAAGTACACTTGGTTCAATAAAGGTACTACTCGTTTACACATTAAGCCCTTTGGCTTGAATTACATGAATAACCATCAAAGTTAAAACAACTACCACTATGCCGCCTCTAGCTCCCAACTAATTCCTTGCGAGTGGCATGCTTCCTCACGCTGAAAATGATATTTCCCATATAGGGTGAGCCAAGCCCAGTAGAAATACCACTAAACCAACCATGGAACACTGACGTTTAAAACATAGCAATTGATAGTTGGGTCAACCACTGATACAATCACAGTAATTACATATTTTATGTCATCAGAGATCACTTTTTTTAGTCCCAACTTACTTTCATCTGTGTGGCGCTAGAATAGACAATCGTCATGGCTCTATTCACATTCCACATGTCATGATATCCTCTAGTAATATCTTCACATGCCTCAGTATAGCAGCATATTAATGCTTATAATACTCGTGGAGAGTGTCGTAATAATCTCGTACAGTACCTAATACACAGCAGTTATAGCCCTGACACAGACCTCCGTCTCAACCTAATCCACACCTTCCAGCGTGGCAATCGGCGCGATTACAAATTGTCTACCCAGAAACAGTAGTGTTATTGTTATCAATTGAAAAGAAAATCGAGAACAAACTCGCACATATCCACCACAAAGTTAGCATACAAGCTGCTATCCTACCACTTCACCACCATGAAGAGTAGCGCACCAATATGACTGCGTAGCAAATCGTGAATAGTCTCATCAAATTTGTGCTAGACAAATGGCAATGCGCATAATCTGAAGACGCTGCTTAACTGAGTGTACCAGATAATACTGCAAAATGCGATGGATGTTTCACCCCTAATACTCCGCCAAATGAATCTATAACCGTTATGAGGGCCATTCCCAGTGCCCCTAGCTTCTCCGCCTAGAACCGCGGGTAGATACTCCCCCTATCAATCCTCTGGACATACAACAAAATCGCATATAGTAGATGCATACCAAAGTAACACCAATGCAGCAATATGTCGATGACTTTTCCCTTATGATTTAGTTTTTTTTTAGGTTCTTGTTATTTTTAACGAAATACAACTACAAACAATTTGGATTTGCATAAGCGATACTGGTCCAGAGGTCCCTCCCAATCAGATCGCCATTCCATTTGATTAGTTCAGTTTGCTAATTCAACATACATTGTCTACAAACAGCTGCCATCCGTGCAGATGATACTAGTAACTGTAACCGTCCACCGATGAAAGCCCAAACAGCGCAGTTCTGACTTTCCTTTCAAACAAGGAGTGCCAATAATTAAAAAGATTTTGATAGCACCAATATGGCTTGTGAATGTGTGTATCATACTCGAAGTCTTCATTTTTGCGCGTGTCGTTTTTCCATCACAAATTATCGCAATAAATATAAGATAAATGCAATATCAATGAACCATTCCTTACCAGAAATTCCCCATTATCAACCACTTTGAGTCTCCATTGTCTTCACCATGAATTTCGAACAATCATTCCTTTTGTCTCATGCTGAGAACATGCTAGACTTAGGTCCTTATGAATAAAATCCTGCAACCTCTATAAATTAGCACATAGAAAAGAGCGCCCAAAGTTGTGCCCACAAGGTAATTAACACAATTCAAAAGCTCCTCCAATCATCTTCTAAATTATTCGAGCAGTAGGTGAGACTATGCGAGGCTACCTGGTTGTTGTTATTGCCCCTACTGTGCTACCTCTGATTGTGAAGCCTAGCAAAAGTGAGATGAACAGTCTCCCAAGAGTCCACAACTTGCCGTCATTAATCCAATTCTGATTTTTTTTCTAGGATTAATATCGAAGTCTCTCACGCCCTCTAATGCTTTTTTAGACATATGCTCTATGTGCCTAGAATACACGGACCCTTAGGGATATTCAAACCTTTAGAGAGAGGAGTGACAAGTTAGAGGAGTGGTGTGTGGGTGGGCGTCGGATTTAGGGTGTTGAATCAAAGGACAAGAGGGATCCTGAAAAAGTTGATGAGGTTTTAGGAGCGCTGCTGTTCTGCGGCTGATATAAAACACGATCGTCGAGCGATAGGATATTGGTCGCTCTGACGACCAGACACAGCAAAAACTCTCGCTCGAGCCAGAGAAGTTTCTCGAATCGATGGCCGAAGAAAAACCCAGACCGCTCGAGCCACGAAAAGCCGCTCGAGCCAGGAAACTACAACTCTCAGTCCAGAACGGGCAACACTACCTCTATCGCTCGAGCGACAAAACTCCTCCTCAGCGAAGACCAAAAAATCTGGGCAGGCAAACACTAGGCTCCCAAACGCAACCCAACCTGTAACTATAACCTTGTACCCCAACACATTTCTATAACTCAAATACAAACAAGGATGCAACTAGAAATAAACAACTTACCAACATCCCGACACACGTCCGGATCACTGTACAACAAGGGTAAACCCCGGGATCGCTATAACCTCCCCCCCCTAAAGGAATTCGCCCCCGAAATTAAGCAACAAGTTTTTCAAAAATAAGTTTTCCTTCATTTTAAAACAATGTTACACTTGAACATTCAACAATTCGACCCATACCGTCATCCCATCCCTTTAACAAGAAGACATATCACAATATTAAACCAACATATGTGATTGATCAACATGCATCAACATTACGTGCCACTAACTTTTCAATTCAACAAATACTTAACACCATAATGTTACATTCAACTTCCATATGAGGCAAGTTCCAAAATACTTCCAATAACCAAAACATTTTCAATGTTGTAACAAACTTAAAGACATATTATTAAAGCTCTTAAGCTCTCAACATAATGTAAAATTTCAATACAAGATTACATATCAACAAACAAGTCCGGATATTTCTCTCGACTTCCAACTCACGTTCCCAAGTGGCTTCTCCACTCCGTGATGTTCCACAAGACTTTCAACAAAGGAATGGTCTTGCCACGCAGGACTGATCCGCGCCTATCCAAGACCGAACCGGTCTCTCCTCAACGAGGCATCCTTCTCTACCTCTAAATCAGTCCAATTCCACACGATGTGGATGGATCTGTCTCATACTTCCAAGCATACTCACATGCAAACAGTTCATGCATCCGGAAAACTGCGGGGTAAGGCGAACCGATAAGCAACCTCACCAATCTTCTCAAAGATCTTCAAAAAGGACCAATAAACCGAGGTAACTTTGCCCGCACTCTTTCCCAAAACCTCATCAGGCTCGCCTACGCTGATATTTTCAGAAAGACATGATCACCTACCTCAAACCCATAGCCTCTCCTACGGTCAGCATAAGATTCTGCCGACTGGGCATTGTAACAAGCTCCTACGGATAAGCTCAACTTTTCTCGTCGTCTCCCAAACCAACTCCGGACCCAACAAAGGGCATCACCCACCCTCGGCCCAACACACTGGAGACCGTACCACGTCGGCCATACAAGGCTCTCAAATTGGTGCCATACCGTGCTAGACTGAAAACTGTGGTGTAGGCAAACTCTACCAATGGCAAGTGCCTCTCCACATCCCACTGAAGTCCAGGACACAACCCCGAAGCATATCCTCGAGGATCTGAATAGTTACGCTCGGACTGCCCTCAGTCTGAGGATGATAAGCCTACTAAAGGTCAACGTAGTGCCAAGGCACTCTGCAAACTCTGCCAAACCCTGGCAGTAAAACGAGGATCTCTATCTGAGACAATCGTCACTGGACCCCGTGCAATCTCACTACGTCCATATACAAATCCCGCAAAGTATGATCTACCGGAATCTCTCACGCGCATAGGAATTAAGAGT
>NW_021024612.1:100390-112610 GCF_004153795.1 Camellia sinensis | reverse complement strand
CAATAATAAATTAATGAAGAAGATGTTGAAATACAAAATGATCAAATTAATTCTGGATGGAATATCCAAAACTACCTATTAAAGAGATTTATAAAACTTCTTTTATACAGGATGTTTTTAAAGTTACTCTCCATGTTAAAACTATTGAACAAGTTTTATGCTTTAGAAAAACAAGAGAACCTGTCAGTTATTTGAATAAATTAATCAAACGACATTTAGATCGAGGTTACAATTTTATGCATATTGGTTTAATACAAATTGGTGTCAATCCATTAACAATGATAGGAAAAATACTTCTGTTTTACTCTGTTAAGAGATGCCCGTTTTCTTAATTACAATGCTAGTTTAATGGGAATGATGGAAACTGGTCTTAATAAGGTCCCGTACATTTTAATTGTTTTCCTGATTTACACTAAGTTTAAGAGATCCACATATTCTCAAAGCATTAACACTGAACATTCAATTACATGGTGAATATACTGAAATGTTAGATTCTTCCTGGATTAGGTATGGAAGGCAAGGTAGTTGACCTAGAACTGACTGATGAGTTACTTCTAAATAATCGATTCATTGTTTTGTGTTAATTAACCAGTTTTACAGATATCTTAATACATACCCTATTCTTGTCAATTTTATCACAAACCTAGTGTACATACATACCCTATCTTTAAACCCCAAAGTCTGACTCTGCCTAAAACGAAGGACTTACAGAAGACTGGGAAGAAGTGGGTGACTTAAACTAGGTGGATAGAACAGACTGATCTTGTGGGTGATTAAGATGAACTGAAAACAGGATTAATTAAGCAAACAAGGAAGGCGATTGAGCAGAAGTAGCTAAACAGTTAGAAACAGGATACAACATCACTTGGCTCTGATACCAAAAAGGCGGAAGCATATCAAATTAATACAACATCAAAGCAGAAGCATATCAAAGCCAAGTGATGCCAAAAAGGCGGAAGCATATCACTTGGCACTGAATAACTGGATACAACATCAAAGCAGAAGCATATCAAATTAATACTAAAAATTATCCTATCTAATTAAGATTTTAGATAGGATAATTTATCTTAATTAGATAAATTATCCTATAAATTATCCTATCTAATTAAGATTTTATCCTATCTAATTAAGATTTTATTCTAAAAAAATCTTCAACTTCGATTCTGTGACTAAAAAGTAGGTGTCAGTTCTTATGGCGAATTTCCTTTATAAAGATAAGGGTAAATATTTATAATATTTCTTACTTATTTTTTTACAATGACTATTTACTTGACCTTATCTAGTATTATATGTCGGATTTCATTTATAATTTTTAATTGATTGTCTTTAAATTTTTCGCTAAGTATTTTTTTATAACTTAATCAATATATTATTTTGTTCTATTATTTTTTCTAGCGAACTGTTATTATTTTAATTATCTAATTCTATTTTTTTAGTATATCTAATACTCGCATATAATTTCATTGGATAAGACTGAGAAACTAGACTATAGCACTATTTTGTATTTTAAGCAAACCTCAAGGGGTATATTTGTAATTTACCCAAAAAATTATTTAAAAAGTTAAAAAGTGAAAAAAATCATATAAAAAAAATATTGGTTTCAATTTATTGAATTCAATTTTTTGGAAATTGAGTTTTTTGTTTTTTATGTTTTTTTATTGTTTTTCGTGAATATTTTGAAAATTTTAAGCAATTTTTTTTTTCATTTTTTTATTGTATTTTAGATGCATCTTTCTTATATGTATCTCAAAAGTAAAAATATCTACAATTTTTTTTTTAAAATCAATAAATAAACAAGAATATAAAAAATAAATTGATTTTTAAATATTTTTTTTTGTATTTTTGATATTTAGTGAATTTTTAAAGATTTTTTTCACAAATATTACACGTTTTAAGTGTATTTATGTTAGGTTATCTAAAAATTAAAAAAATTGCTTAAATTATTAAAAAAATTCAGCAAAAACCAAAAAACATAGAAAATAAAAAAAAAATCAATTTTCTAAAAAGTGAATCCTGAGTTTTAAACCAAACAAGTTGATTTTTTTTTATTCTCTCTATTTTTTGGTAGGTTTATTAATAAAAAAATAAAAAATTATTTTTAAACACTTTAAGTTTTTTCATATTATAGTTTAATTAAAAAAAATTAAAAATGACTAAAAACGTCACTTTTCAAACAAACCCATAACATAAAAAGACATTTTGGCTCCGTTTGGGATACACAGTTGTGCTAAAATAGGGAAAATTTTATTTCTACACACCTAATTAGCTCATGGCACATCTTGTCTCAATATACACGCCTACTAATTTGATTATTAATTAATTTTCTCAGTCCACACACTTAAAGTTATAATTATATCCTTCACTCATAACCATTGTACACACACCACCAACCCTCATTTCCACACACTTTTGATTGACCCCACTTCCACATTTGTAGACTCACCCACACCCTTGAAGACTTTGGTTTGAAGTGAAATTCCCTTCATTAAAGACTTGCATAGAAGAGCTTTGTGATGACCGGGGATATTATTCGTCTCATTTCTCTTTGTTTAACTTTGAGTTTATTGTGTTTGGAAGCTTATTTCAAAATTCTTGCTTTTATTTATTTCTGTGTCTAGTTTCTCGTGTTTCGGGAGGCACGAGGTTGGGTTCGGAGTGCTAGGGGTTGAGTTGAGTAGATTTCTTGGCTGGAGGGCAGAGCTGCACGTGCAGGAGGCATGCTCCACATGTGTGGGAGTGGGTGCTGCACGTGCGAGAGACGCTGAGTTCGAAAATCAGTTTTTTCTTCCCTTTTTGGGCTATGTGTGTATCATTTTTTTAATATCTCTCTCACTCTAGAAACCATATCCTCCTCCGTCTCTCTACATTTCCTACACCAAATCTCTTAAAACTCTTGAACTTTTCCAATTCATTGGGATTTTGACCTTACATCCTTTGCAAATCTTGGATAACTAAGCGACGACTTCATTTTGTGCGGTGGAGATCGAGTTTCAACATCGTTGATTTTGGGGTTTCATCTCAATCCTTCTTCAAAACTTAAGGTACATATTTTCTTAGAGTTATATATATGTTTTTGCAAGATTTGGTTAAATTTCAAAATCTCTTTTAGATAGCTTTGAAATTTGAGTATTGGCTCAAGAATGTGAGTAAATTTTAAAGGTGGGTTTACCCTTGTTTCTTTTAAAATAATCTTTTAAGGGTTTGAACTACATTGGGTAAGGGATGATGTTCTCTTTTTTTAGAATTTCTATCAAATGTTTGGGTGTGTGTGTTGTTGTGGTGAGAAAAACCTAGGAATTTGGGGGTTTTTAAAAGAAGTTTAGAGCACATGGTTGGTATAGTTAATATATTATTTTATGTGCCAAAATGAGTAAAGAAAATGGAAAATTTCTTGACTATATACAAATGATGGTTTCATAACATATGAGAATTGTTGAGATTGAAAATTATTGTCCAAATAATTGGTATAGTCTAGAAATGACTAAAATGTTGGGAATGTATGACTTATGGAAATGTTGCTATATATTAATAAATTTTAGTGAACATGTGGCTATTTTGTGAGATAGCATTGAAAGGAAAAATAAAAGTTTTGATTATTACAGAATATTTGTTAGAGATATTGGAAAGTAGAGAAATATTATGTGGCATTGATAATTGTTGCATGGAATATCCATTCAATTGGGTTGTTACACATTTTGAATTGGGATTTGAAATTTTGTATTGAAAAAGAAATATTGTGAAGCAAGAATTATTGAAATGTTTTGGGGTAAATACGTTGGTAAATCCGGATAGAAGGTGTAGATGAAATTGATTAAGTTGGCCTGAGTGTTCGGGGTGAAAGACCGAAAACACGCGTGGAGGAGGTACCACTTCCGTTCTAGTTAGCAATCGGTAAAGTGGGGTTTTGGTAGTGCTAGTTATGCCTACTTGTAGATATCAACCTAGGGATTACCTGAGTCGTATTTACCGCCCCCTTTGAATTAAATTGTAAATTTTGAATTGTTGAGATTTCAAGTTATCAGTGAGTATGATGATTTTTTAAAAGATGTAAAAAAAATGTGATTTTTTTTTTAAAAGCATAGCATGGCATGTGCATATCATATTGCGGAGCTTGTATAAAATGTATATACTTTGTTAAGAAATTTCTACTGGGCTTTGTGCTAACCCCTATGGAATTTTGGTGCAGAAAAGGACGTGGTGATCCCGCCAAGTTAGGGCGTGGACGTATGTGTTGGGAGCATATGGCTCTTATTTTGTTGTGGTATATTTTTTTTTGTTAGCTAAGGGCTATAACTGTTTAGGTTCAAGAGACCATTTTTGTGTAACCAGGCTTAAGCCTTAGAATGTGTAAGCCCTTGTGGGCATTTTATTTATTTTTGAATTTGACGTTCTACATGTTATAGATTCATGTATTTGATATTATTGAATGTATAATTTGCATGTGGGACTATTTTGTACAAACCTTAAAGATCAATGATGTAAAGGTTGGAGAATTGATATTATCCTTTTAATGAATGTTGGATGATGTACCTAATTTATGTTAGAAAATTTGGGGCGTCACAACTTGGTATCAGAGCTACCGAGTTTGAATACTTGGAGCTCGTGGGAAGTGGTTGTTATACCACAGTGGGTTCATTTTGCATGATTATGAGTTGTTTTGTATTTTCTGACTATGTGATAACATGTTTATATGACTAGATGGGTATAAGATTGGACTTTTGGGATGTTGTTTGCACCTATTAAATTTCTTGAGATCTTATTAGAAGGGTACTTGATCAATACTCATTCTACTAAGAATTCTTGATTTTTCGTGGGACAAATTTCATCACAAAAAAATAATTCGTGTGTTCTTACGTGACTAGGTGCTTATGTGGAGTGAAATTGAATTGTTTGTATGGTAGAAAAGTATATAGGATTATTGTGGTCAAACGTGTGAGGCAAGTTGCGAGCACATGTGGATTTGTGTGCTAAATTATTTCTCTTGTCTCTTATTAGGATGTCTGGAAGTGGTCAAGGTCGTGGTGGTAGAGGCAGGAGACGTGGTGGGGCTCACCGGCGTGTACATGAAGTACCAGTCCATGAGGTTCCGATGCGAGAAGAGAGGTTCGGCCAAGCTAATGCGGTCGGACAAGCGGGCCAAGCTAATGTGGCCGAGCAAGTGGGGCAGGCAGAAATTCCGGGGCAAGCGGGTCAAGCTGAAATGGGGGCCCTAGCCCGAGAAATGGTGGGGGCTTTGAGGGAATCAATGAACATATTGAGGGCGGAGAACCAAGCCTAGGAGAACGCCGTAGAAACAAGGGCGAGTTCCCTTACTAGGGATTTTTGCAGGCCAAGCCGGATGAGTTTCATGGTGGCCCCGAGCCTAAGAAAGCAGATGAGTGACTCGAGCAAACAGTTAAGACATTTGAGATGCTTCACATTGAGGATAGCGAGCTAAGGGCGATTCTAGCGAGTTACTATCTCAAAGGGAATGCGGGCCAATGGTGGAAATACGCCAAGGGTAGGGTGGAGCCGACGTGGGAAGCTTTTGTGGTTGGTTTTCAAGACAAGTACCTACCTCCCACTGCTAGGGAGAGGTTGAGGCAAGAATTTCAAGACCTCAAGCAACTTAACATGTCCGTGGCTGAGTGCGAAACAGCTTTCTCTAGTTTGTCCCGGTTTGCACCAGAGTTGGTGGCAACGAAAGAGCGCCGTTGCATTGAATTTGAGAAAAAGTTGAAAACCAAGATTTTGTTCAAGGTTTCCGGGAACATGATCCAGAACTATGACCGCCTTGTGGAGGCGGTGGCACATGTGGAGATCACAGTACAAGCCGAAGAAGAAAGAATTCGGGGTTCGAGGTCTAGGGGTCACGAGTCACATGGAGACTATAGACCTAACAAGAAGAGCAGGAACACTTTTTCATCCCAGTCCTAACCACAGCAGTCTAGATCCACCTTCCCTTTGCCTAGTGCAGGCCCGGGGAAGAAGAGTGTACCGAGTGGTTTCTCCTATTTTAAGTATGGTCAATCGGGTCACAAGGCCTTTTCATGCCCACAAAAGGGGGGAGGACAACAGATGTTGCCACCACTACCACCACCACCTAACCGATCCTAGAGTCAGTCTCAGAGTAAAGGGCAAGGGTTTACTTACTATCAGTGTGGGTCAGCCGGGACACATGAAGAGGGTTTGCCCGCAGTTAGGAGGCGTATCAGGTGCATCAAGGTCGAGGCAGACTTAGAGCCACCAGCAGGCTCACTCAGTCCAGACTTGGCGAGCTAATCAGGGAGCTGCTTCGGCTCAGTTAGTGCAGCAGGGTTATACCTTGAGAGATAAGTAGGTTGATCAGAGGCCATAGGGGCGCGTGTATGTTGTTATTGTGCCAGAGCAGTTACCAGGGTCCTCAATTGTGAGAGGTATTTTTGTTGTGTGTAATTCTTTGGCTAATGTGTTGATAGATACGGGTGCGTCTTATTCATTTATGTCTACTGCATTTGCTACTACATTGGCGTTAAAAGTGGCACAGTTAGTGTCTCCGCTCAAAGTAGACTCACTAGTTCAGGGTACAGTTGATTTAAACCAAGGATGTCATGGTTGTGAGATAGAGGTTGTTGGGCGTCGACTCCAGTTTGCTTTTGTGTTGCTAGACATGTCGAGTTTTGATGTCATTCTAGGCATGGATTAGTTATCTTCGTACCGAGCTGTGATCGATTGCTATCGTCAGAGAGTTACAGTGTGCACCTTGGGTGGTGATTGTTTTTATTTTCTGGAGGACCGGGTTAATAGGGTCTTGTTGCCAGCTTTTGACCCTTATAGTAGGAGCAAGCTTAGTGGCCTTCTTGCAACTCTCTTGGATAGTGAGAGTGACGGGGCCCGGGTTGAATTGCCAATGGTAGTTTGTGAATAGCCGGATGTCTTTCCCGAGGATCTTAATAGTTTTCTACCCCACCAGGAGATCGAGTTCTTCATTGACTTAGTGGCTGACATGGCATCGATTTCCATGGCGCTGTATAGATTTGTACCCGTCGCATTGTATGAGTTGAAGATTCAACTCCAAAAACTTTTAGACAAGGGCTTTATTTGCCCTAGTACATTGCCTTGGGGAGCGCCGACTCTTTTTGCGAAGAAGAATGATGGATCATTACGATTATGTATAGATTACTGCAAGTTGAACTGGGTTACCGTTAAGAACAAGTATCCTCTACCCAAAAGAGATGATTTATCTGACCAACTTAGAGGGTCTTATTGCTTCTCAAAGATAGATTTGAGGTTGGGGTACCATCAGTTGAGAGTCTGAGAGGAGGACATCCAGAAAACGGCCTTTTGTACGCGTTATGGCCATTATGAATTCCTTGTAATGCCTTTTGATTTGACTAATGCACCAGCTTCCTTTATGGATTTGATGAACCAAATTTTTCGAGAATACTTGGATTGCTTCGTAGTTGGCTTTGTAGACGACATCTTAATTTACTTAACTTTCGAGAAGGAACACAAGGCTCACTTGCGGGTAGTGCCTGATTTGCTTAGGGAGCACCGATTGTATGCCAAATTTGAGAAATGCGAGTTTTGGCTAACTGAGGTGAATTTTTTGGGTCATGTGGTGTTAAGAGAGCTAGTAACTGTAGACTTCTCAAGAATAGATGCCGTGCAGGATTGGGGACAACCCAAAAATGTTTTTGAGATCCAGAGTTTCTTGGGATTAGCGGGGTATTATCGACGTTTTGTAAGGGACTTCTCTAGACTAGCCGCTCCTTTGACTAGGTTGACTAGAAAGGGTGTCAAATTTGTGTGGAGTGAGACTTGTGAAAAGTCATTCCAAGAACTTAAGACTAGATTGACTACCGCACCAGTCTTGATAATTCTGGAAAGAGGCTTAGGTTGCACTGTTTATTGTGATGCGTCTCGAAATGGGCTTGGTTGTGTCTTGATGTAAGGGGGAAAGGTTGTGGCCTACGGTTCATGACAATTGAAAACTCATGAGAAGAATTACTCCACCCATGACTTGGAATTAGCAGCGGTGATTTTTGCCTTAAAAATTTAGAGGTATTGTTTGTATGGCGAGAAGTTTGAGGTTTTCTTTGATTATAAGAGGCTAAAGTATTTGTTTTCCCAAAAAGACTTGAATTACACCAACGGAGGTGGATGGAATTTATGGAGGATTATGACTTCGAGTTACACTATCATCCAGGGAAGGCCAATGTAGTGGCCGACGCCTTGAGTTGGAAATCCGTGAGAAGTTTGGCAAGTGTGGCCATTTGGGAATGGGTTATGCTAGGTGATATCGACAAGTTTGACTCGCACTTGGGTGAGTCCAGTGAGAGTGCCACCTTGTTTACCATGAGTGCTTAACTTACCTTGATTAGTAAAGTCATAGAGGCGCAACAAGGAGACCGTGAAGCAGAGGCAATCCGAGATAGAATTTCCAATGGGAAGGAAGAGAAAGGTTTGGACATTCGCTCGGATTTGAGTATATGTTATCTAGACCGTTTGTTTGTACCAGAATCTTGCATAGAGGACGTGTTTCGGGAGTTCTATCACTCACGCCTTGTGGTACATCCGAGAGGTACTAAAATGTATCATGATCTTAGTCGTCAGTTTTGGTGGAGGGGTATGAAACGGGATGTTGCTTCCTTTGTATCAAAATGCCTTACTTGTCAACAAGTGAAGGTCGAACACCAAAGACCAATGGGTTTGTTACAACCCTTACCGATAGCCGAGTGAAAGTGGGAGTATGTTACCATGGATTTTGTAGCTGGGCTTCCTAGAACACAGCGGGGCAATGATGTCGATTGGGTGATTGTTGATAGGTTGACTATGTCTACGCATTTCATTCCGATGCACACTAGCGACTTTGTTGAGCACTTGGTAGAGTTGTACATTAGAGAGATAGTTCGACTTCATAGGGTTCCTGTAACCATTGTATCGGATAGAGATCCTCATCTTACTGCCCGGTTGTGGCAAAGCCTTCAAGAGGCATTGGGAACTAAATTGACTTTTAGCACCGCTTACCACCACCAAACTGATGGACAGTCGAAGCGTACTATTTAGATTTTGGAAAGCATGCTTAAAGCTTGCGTCCTTGATTTCAAGGGGTTTTGGGAGAGGCACCTACCATTAATTGAGTTTGCCTATAACAATAGTTATCAAACTAGCATTGAGATGGCACCATTTGAGGCCTTGTATGGCTGACCTTGTAGGTCACCGGTTTGTTGGGCCGAGGTGGGTGATGCACCATTGTTGGGTCCAGAAATTGTTAGAGAGACGACTGAGAAAGTAGCTCTCATTAGGAAGAGGTTAGCTACGACTCAAAACCGACAGAAGAGTTATGTCGATAAGAGGAGACGACCTTTATCTTTCGAAGTTAGTGATCATGTGTTCCTTAAAATCTTGCCAAGACGGGGTTTGATGATATTCGGTAAGAGTGGTAAATTGTCTCCGAGATTCATTGGGCCTTTCGAGATATTGAAGGGAATTGGGGAAGTAGCATACTGATTAGCTTTACCGCCACAACTTTCGAGAGTTCATAACATGTTTCATGTATCTATGCTTAGAAAATGTGAGCCCGACCCTTCTCATGTGCTTGATTGGGTTGATTTGGAGGTAGACGAGGATGCCTCTTACGAAGAGTGACCGGTTCAAATATTAGATACCCGGGAGCAATTGCTACCGGGAAAGACTATACCATTGCTAAAGGTGTTATGGAGACACCATGAGGTTGAAGAAGCAACGTGGGAACGGTAGGCGGAAGTTCGCTTCAAGTATTCGGATTTATTTGGAAATGCTTAATTGTTTAATTTGTAATATTCCTTATTGTTTGAGGGAAATGTGTTAAAAAATTGTTAGCGGTGTGTTGTTATGTATATTATTGTTTCAAGCATGAGGTTGTTATAGGTTATTACTACTTTTATCGGAAAACTTCATGCATATGATTTCTTTGGATGGTTGTTATTAATGAGATAACCATAGTGATAATGGTGAATTTTGGTTGAGGATTAATGTTGTGATTTGAAAGCATCATAGCGTGGTTTTGATCGCTTGAATTTCCTTTGTTGGGTAGTTTGATTCAATTTCGGGGACAAAATTTCCTAAGGTGGGGAGGTTGTGATGATCAGGTATATTATTCGTCTTATTTCTTTTTGATTAACTTTGGGTTTGTTGTGTTTGGAAGCTTATTTCAAAATCCTTGCTTTTATTTATTTATGTGTCTAGTTTTTTGTGTTTCAGAAGGCTCGAGGTTGGATCCGGAGTGCCTGGGGTTGAGTTGAGCAGATTTCTTGGCTAGAGGGCAGAGCCGCACGTTCGGGGCCTGTAACAAGCCCGCGGGGGACCTCGGTACAGCTCGGACTCGATTTGTAGTCACGGTTCTAAGTCTGAACCAAAGAGTCCAAATCCGGCAAATTGTTTTTAGAAAACAGATTTTTGAAAGAAGTGCCAAACATGGACTGCTTTGCCAGATACAGAGTCGCCACCTAAATATTTTATTTTGGGAAATTTAGGAAACCTTGACTCGTTGCCAAAGGCCACGTGTCCGTCATCACCAAAGTTGCCTCGGCTCGGGAACTTGGGTACGATTGGGGAAGGTCACTTCGTGAGCACCCCCGCTCGCCCGGTCATAGACCGGCCTCTACTAACCATGATATCAATTTTTGAAAACATTGTGCGTTCTTATTCCGGTTATTAGCCTAGGTTACTATGTGATGCGCACAACATATAAGTATAGACTGGATCGCTGAATTGGAACAAAACATTTCATGTTCGCTTTTGAAAATGGTTTGCTACCGCGCAGGTAGGGCTTAAAACATTTGATGATTTATTCCAATTTAAGTAACCCAACCTTCACCACCCACAGGCATTCAGGCAGATATATCACATAAGCAATAGTTCATGGTAAGCATGCTATCATGGCATTCACATCATACGTATGCAAGGATGCTAAAGCATAAAGCTCACCGGGTCTACCAAGCCAAAACAAAAACTACATAGAAATCATGCATGATCCTAAATATACAGAAATGCCTAATGCAAACATGCAAAAATACAAACTATAGCAGGCTCGGCTATTCTAAACATGGCATATGAGATGCTACAACTATCATGTATTCAATTTAGAATTGAAAAATACAATGCAGTTAGTATGATGCGCCGAGCCACGGTGCATGCAATACAGATGAATGATGCAAACATGCTGTCATACTGTATGCTAATTGAAACATGCCCTAAATCTAACCATCATAAGCAGGTAAAATAAAAGGGAAGAAAGACGTGGGGTTGGAAAACAATACATCACACTCATCCACACTTATACAATTATGGCCCTCATGCGCAGAGGGTCCGAATAAATATACAGTCCCAAATAAAAGAATATTATAGTCCGAATATTACAGTCCAAATAATATACAAATTCCTATTAAATTAATGAATTAACTAAGAAAGCAAGTAAAACTGGCGTGCAAGCCCGGATTGCCTTGCTTCTGATGGATGATGTATGTTTGGCTGCTCTTGCGCGGAATGCACCGGGATGCCCCAGTAGCTCTGTTTAGCAGTTATCCTTGGAAAACGCGCCAAGTCCACGAAAATTAACTGATTCTTCATTTGGCGCAACAGAGGAGCAAGGAAAGGGCAATAGCATGGTATTTTCACACTATATGCATCGCCTCGATCCTCGTGCCACCAATACGCATATCGATAATGAATGGCAAGGAGTCGAATGTGCAACTCATATAGAATAAATGCCGTATAAACACAACAAGAACCTAACTCCATCATGGTAATCCGGAGTGCGGTGACCTGGGGAATTGAGACACGTTCCGTCACTCCGGAGTACGAAACGTACCTCGTTTCCCGTGGTCCGAGCTAACTCCTATCCGAACACGATGCAATATGCATAAACATGCATGAAATGCAACTAAGATACAATCCTAAATACACAATGCTATGGAATGACATCCTCGATGCGTACACACGGGCACGCAAACCGAGGAGAGGCATGAATGCGATCTAAAGATATAACCTAGTATGCACTATGCTGTGAAAAAATGAGATGCCTCGAATGCGTGCCATACGGGCCGAAACCGAGAAAATGACATAACGCGCATGCAATGCACGAAACTATGATATGGGCTTATACGCAACATGAGAGAGCCTCAGCACACTTCACAACACAGGAGGCCGGTGAATGAAATGAAGTGGCCATCGAAAATGCGTTGCAACACGGGCCGCAAAACCGAGGCATAATGGTATA
>NW_021024612.1:80191-96699 GCF_004153795.1 Camellia sinensis | reverse complement strand
CTGAGGAGGCACCAAATGTCCAGGGAGATACGGACATTCCGACAGGACCGGCTCCGCCCCCAATCCTACCCCAATTATCCAAAACACCCACCAACCCGCCAGATTCTCCCTTTGAGTCCGAGGTAGACCCCACAGCATTGAAGGTGAGCAAGCTTGAAAAGCTATTCAAGAAATCTCAGGGCGCCAAGTCCATCTCGGACATTGAGGATGGGTATACCGATGCGGCAGTGACGCTGCCAGATCGCTTTAAAATGCCACATATCGACCGCTTTGACGGATCCGGGGATCCCATGGTGCACTTACGGCTGTTTTCAGACATACTAAGGCCGATGGGCCTCACCAGGTTGCAGAAACTTTCATTATTCGGCCGGACCCTGTCAGGTGTGGCCGCTATCTAGTATGCAAAATTAGAAGACGATGTCAAACGGAACTGGGATGAGATGGCCGAGGCCTTCGTTGCGCAGTACTCCTATAACACGCAAATCAAGGTCACAACCCGTGATCTTGAGACAATAAGGCAAGAGCCTAAGGAGAGTTTTTCTGATTTCGTAGCCCGCTGGAGGGCCAAGGCCTCTATGATGACCCTGAGGCCTACTGACAAGGACCAGATCAGGATGATTGTGCGCAATCTCCAGCCAAAACTGATGCAAAAGATGATTGTACTCCCCTTGCCTACCTTTTCAGACCTACATGAGATGAGAGTACAGATCGAGGACGCTATGAAGCAAGGCCTTCTTGACCAGGAGAAAGAACAGCCCAGGAGGGCATTTTCCCGCAATTCAAATGCGACCACCAGTGGTGATGCAGCTGCAAGATCTTCTGAAGTGGGCATGGTTACCACCTCCGCATCAAAAATAGCTACCCCATTCACCGGTACATCCAGGAGTAGCTCACAAGAAACCAAATATCCACCTCGAGTCAAGAGGGTTTTCACCCCACTTCATATGCCTCTGTCAAAGGCTCTAGAGGTCTTAATCCGAAAAGGACATCTGAAACCGTTGGAACAACGGCCCCTACCCAATCCTATCCCTGCAAAACATGATCAGACTAAATACTGCGCCTACCATCAACAAACCGGTCATGACACCGACAGTTGCTTTCATCTGCGCCATGATGTACAAAATCTGTTTGACAACGGGGCCCTTGCCGCACCAGGTCCTACAAAGTCTATCGGCACTTGATCAGTTGAACTTGTGGGGGACAATGTGATTATGTGATCAAGGGATGAACCACCTGCGGGCGGCGCTCAGTTTACTCCTGATGTGGCGTACGGCACGCACTGTTTCGAGCATTTGTGAATGCTAGTTTTTGTACTTTCTGACTTGGGTATTGGGTCAGTCTGTTGTTTTGTATATAGTCAGTCTTTTGTACTGAGTCAGTTGGGCCTGTCTTGTTGTATCGAGTCAGTCCTGTTAGAGTCGGGTGATTTCGGGGGTGTTACCTCGGGCATCACTTGCTTGTTTTCTATTTGTCTTTTGTTTTCTTTTGAGTCTGTTTCTGCCAGGGAGCCAGTAACACCAAAAGATTTGAATGAAACAGCAGTAATTTTTGCACTTCTGTGTTCGCTTCTGCCGTGTGCTAGTTGTGTCGGAATCTGAATGAAACGACAGTGCATTCCACCTGCTCTCTTGTGCCTTGAAATTATTGCATTGACCTAAGTTTTCAAAACTTTTTTTGAACATTGCGATGAAAACAAAGAGGAAGGAATTCCTCGGGTTTTGCAAAATTTTGATCAATTGAGAGAAAAAGAGGCGCGCTAAGCCCTTAATGAATGAGATCATGCTTGTTAGCGTGAGTACTGAGAAGGACCCTGGCTTGATCCAGACTGGTTTCACACTATCTTTAGCGTTAGCGATTTGTCGCTTTCTTAAAAACTTTCAAAAACAAAATGTTTTGCGCGGTCCTGCGAAGACCTGTGTGGAATCGCTCTTGAGATTGTGCAGCCTAGGATCGCTCTCAGCCTCGAGACTCAACCCCTTCACTTCCAAACCTTGAACTTGAATTCAGAAGGTTCAACGGTCAACTACGACGTGAGGCCTATGTGGCTAGATTTGAAGTAGCCCTCGAACAAGAGGCCAGGAAAGTCGGATCAAGAAGATTAGAGGATCAGAAGAAGCTTACAAAGCTAGAACAGAAGTACCCTTTGAACTAGGGGCAAAGATGTCAGATGTGCTCGAAAAGCCGAAGATGAATCCTCTTGCAAGACAACAGCCACTCTCCTGGATATGGATGGCTTCGAGATCCTAAAACCATTTGGCATGGACTTGTTACACTTTTACCCTTTGAGAGGCTCGCTGGGCCGAAAACCTGGAAGGGCGACCCAGGCAAAAGTTAGAGCAAGAGAAAAATACAAAAAAAAAAAGAAAAAAAATAATACAAAAAAAAAAAAGCAAAAAATGCAAAAGACTAGAATCTAGAGAGAGAAAGCTCCCCCCGGAGTGAAATGGTGTATAACCCGTGAGTTTATTAAGGTTACATCTTGATTACCAGTCCGGCTACCTTTTATTCTGGCTGGTGTTGATTATTTACAGAGTGAATGTGTTGGTTTCGGGTGCTCTTCAAGTGCACCATTTTGTTTCGGCCATTGGTTGCATTCTCTGGCTGTTGTGTTCTTTATATACCCGTGAAAGTTGTGTTTACTCTGGCCATGGAAAGTTGTGTCTATTCCGGCTATAGTGGACTAGCTTCAAACGGGGATATTTCTTTTGTCCAGTCCGGTTTTGGTTCCGGCTGGTTACGCTTATGGTGCTTGCTTGTGGCTTATGAGGCTCCATCAACATTCCATTCGCCGAAGCCTAGTATTTTGACTCTTCTCCGGCTCTACTCCAGCGTGAGTTCTCTGCTCAGTCGCGAGTTTCGCCGGTAAAGAGTCCAAGTTCTGGGTTCGCTTTGTGATGTTGCCCCGATGTCGAGCTGCGGGTGGTGATTGGTGTGAAATGGTTCGCGTTTGGCTGATGGACTTCGTGAACTGGGTTGGTATGTTGGCTTAAGAAGCGCTTTTCTTCGGCGCGTTTTTTTTGTTCTGGTTTCACCGGTGCTGGTTTTTACTCACTGTGTCGGCGGTATAGTGACGCTGGTCGGCAGTGGTTGTTCCAACGCTGGTCGGCCGTGTCGTTTTGTCCAGGTTTGATGGAGCGTGGATGCACGCCCAGTTGGAACGAGTCTGGGCATGCGCTTCACGGTCTAGTGGTGTGACAGATTTTCCATGGGCTGTATCAGTGGTTTTGCAGCGGTTCCGTGTAATGGAGGATTTGTTTGGGCAGCTGTAAAGCGTAAAATGGGTGTATGTGGGGAATCATGCTGTATGGTACTGATGTATGGCATGTTGGTGATCATGTGTTGATGCTGATGAGTTGTATTACAGGTGCTTGTGATACTTTGCTATTAGTGTGCTTTATATTTACATTATATATATATATATATTCGGTGCTTTGTTTTAGTGGGTGGGGCCTGCTTGCTATAACAATGAGGTGTGAAAATATATTGGTGCTGGGCCTTCATCAATATTCTGGGCATTGGTCAATGTGTATTGGGTTAGTGGGCCGTCCGTGGACCACCTATTTCCAATCGGCTGAGTTTTAAGTGGGCCACGATTTCTTTTTGTACTGCTGTTATTAGGCCTATGATGGACTTCAATGCTTACACACTTCGTGGGCCTAACTTTAGCAACCTGGTGGACTTTTGATGGACTATACTGTTGATAAATTCACTTGGGTGAGTGGATTTATTTTTGTAATTGGGTTCTTGTTGGTTAATTCTTTTTGTTTAGTCACTTTGCAGTGATTTATATAGTTGATTATTTCATGTTGATTGATCGTGTGATCCTCACGTGACTCGATATGAGGTTGGTTTTGAGCCATCTCCACCAAGAGTGATTGGGGAGTCACTGCTTTGGGGAATAGTGGTTCAATAACTGGCCGAGTTAGAGACTGGGAGATGAGCGGGAGGTTAGCTACCGGTTTTTTGGTCGCTTCTTGTCTTCATGTGACCCATCCTAATTGATTGTATTGCCACGCCTGACATGGAGTGAAGGGGACACTACCGTGGGGTTTGAGGCTTGTGATCTACCAAGGTAGGGACTGGGGGATGTGATGATTGCTCTCATGTTTTGTTGGCTATGTATTGGTTTGCTGCAGTGGGGCTATTGTTGTTTCACTAAACTTCTCAAGATCGTTGATTATGGTGATTGACTATGCAGGCTTCATGTGGCCAGGATCTTTCATGGGATAGATCTTTTCCTTCGTCATGGCTTTGGTTGAGTGGCTAGGATGTCACGGCTATGAGAAACGAGATGCTTATTGGATTCCGTGTTTTCATCCGAGGTAGAGACTGGGAGCAAGCGGGGGCAGTTATCATTTTTTGATTGGTCTTGTTGGGTGTTTAGTTAGTTAGTTTGTCTGTTTTTGTTTCATGAGTCTGTGGTGTGTTTTTGTTTATTTGCCCATATATCCACCCCAAGTTTCCATCTGTATTCTTTGATGGCAGAGGTTACTTGGGGACAAAAAGGATATATGGGCAAAGTGGGGTTCTTGTTTTTCTGTTGTTCTCTCGTTTTGCGAGTGTGGTTTTACGTTGTAGGTTGTCCAATGGTAGTTTTATGTTGTTTTTTGTTCGTCTATTATTTGTTGTAGGGTGTACCTGGGGTATGCCCCTTGTAAACTTGTACATTTTACTGTCTTTATTTTATGACTTACTTACCCAAAAAAAAAAAAAAAAGATGAAAATTAAAGCGTACTGAAATTCATCGTTTTGGACTTGCGAATTGAACACTTAGGTGATCTAGAAAACATGAAATGAGTTAAACAATATCGTTAAGCTACAATTACTCAGTAAATTCTCTTTCTTGGAGGCTAAGCTTAAAATCTATTCAACATTTTTGTGAAGTTAGCTTTGGCACGTGGTTGATACTGTGCGTTGATTTGAATTGTTATCTTGTAAGATTTAAATTTGGTATGTATATCATTTTAAAAAAATGATTAAATAAACATAACCTAATTTCATTATATTTGCTTTCAAAACTATAAACAATATGATTATTAAATTAATCGATATTTTTTTGTTTAAGGGCCTCTCACTGTTTGAGGCTTCCTTTTTGCACTTGCTTCTTTACCTCTCTTCTTGAGAGTAGGTTCCGTGCTCGTTGAGCAGTGGTCATTTGCAAAAATAGTTTTTGAGAATTTTTACTGAGGTTGACTATTCTTCTTGAAAAGTACTCCATTTTTCAAAACTGGACCATTTCTTGGACCCAAAAAAGGAAAACTCTCAGTGCTCATAGCCCAACTTGCATGATTTTAAATTAGAAAATCGAACAAGCGCGTTAATCTAACTCTTATGTTGGTCAAAACTGTTTTAGTAGAAAGCAAAAAACAAAAAATGGTCAAATTGATGAACTAGGGGCACTGTTGAGTCAGGCTTCCTGTCTTTTCCTCGTTGTCAATGCATTTGCCAGAAAGGGCACTCTACTTGCCAGAAAGGGCATCGTATTCGCCAGAAGAGGGCACAACTGAAGTTAGCAAAAAAGGACTGAAAGCTCTCAACATCCTCCAAGCAGCGAGGTATCAAGCCAAGTGCAAAGCACGAACTGGAATGATCTGATCACGTCCAAACTCCCCAGTGGAGCATCATTAACCAATGTCAATTACAGATCTGCTGCACATCCAGCCGCATCACAACCCCTCGGTAGGAGAAACTCACTGTTGTGAACAAGAAGAAGAATCTAGCGGAATGCTAGGGGCAAGAGCCCGCACCTTTCTGTTTGTCCATCAACCACCCAGGGGAGGGATGAAAAAATGAGAGATTGAAGAATAGAGAGATGTGCACTGAGAGAAAAAGTGAGAAAAGGGTTTTTTTAGAAAAACAGAGCCTGAGGGCCGAGTGATGTGAGAATCTCACAAATGAGAAAGGGTGGGAACTTTTTCAGAAAAACAGAGCTTGAGGGCCGAGTGATGTGAGAACCACAAATGAGAAAGGGTGGGAAACATTACCCGGTGAAACAGGCTCCCTGTGCACGTCTGAGTGTCTTGTCTTTTTGTTTTATCTCGATTCTTGTTTTGAGTCGTTTCGAGTGTTACTCGATGTGTCTAGGTTGTGTGCCTTTTATTTCCTTGTTGAGTCGTTTTGCTGTGTTCAGTCGTAGGCTCGATACCCGGTCGAGAGCCCATTTATCAATTCCAAACTAAAATCGTTTTGCGCTCCGAGTGCCGTGTCGTTCTCCGCATCTGTGCAAAACAAGATTCGTTCTTTCATAAAACCGCAGGGTTCAACCCAGGTCATGTCAGAACAGCAAAACTAGGACCTATTTGAAGCTATATGGGTTCCAGACTACAAAGCAAAAGAAAAGAGGAAATGACGGGTATCTGAGTTTGTTTCAACTTCAGTAAGTTCCAAGACTGCATTCCGTGTGTACCCCTTCAAGTCTTGCCAAAGCTCCGAAGTATGAGTGTGCCTCTACCTCAAGCTCAAGATCAAGTCTGCTTCAAGCCAAAATGACGATCAAAAGTGCTCTCCCTGAGTACCATTTCCTACCAGAGGCATCTTGGCTGTGTTCGCAATGAGTTCCTAGGAGACCAACTGCGACGGTGGAAACTAGAGTTCGAATGGCTGATGCCTAGAACGTAAAGGTTCGGGATTTCCGAGACTAAAGTCTGGTTTAAATACCCAGAGGCATGCCCTCGGCTTGAAATCTGTATGGCAGCCCCATAGATTGAGATAGCATCTGCATGCGCCTCAATTCTGGATACCGAATCAACCTAGTCTGTCACTCTGTTGGAGAATAGGCAAAGCTGCAACCATAGTCAGGGAGAAAAGTGGTACTTGCGGTTCAACCAAGAAGAAGCGGGAGATCCCCAGCAGCATGAGGTAAGTCATTACCAATTGCCCCTGTGAGGTACCTTCATTTCCTAGCTATTACATTGCATTTCAGTTATTACATTACAGTGCATTGCATGAATCCTCCAATTTTCAAACCGGCTTCGCATAGCGTATAATTGCATTTTAGCCACTACATTACAGTGCATTGCATGAATCCTCCAATTTTCAAACCGGCTTCGCATAGCGTATAATTGCATTTTAGCCACTACATTACAGTGCATTGCATGAATCCTCCAATTTTCAAACCGGCTTCGCATAGCGTATAATTGCATTTTAGCCACTACATTACAGTGCATTGCATGAATCCTCCAATTTTCAAACCGGCTTCGCATAGCGTATAATTGCATTTTAGCCACTACATTACAGTGCATTGCATGAATCCTCCAATTTTCAAACCGGCTTCGCATAGCGTATAATTGCATTTTAGCCACTACATTACAGTGCATTGCATGAATCCTCCAATTTTCAAACCGGCTTCGCATAGCGTATAATTGCATTTTAGCCACTACATTACAGTGCATTGCATGAATCCTCCAATTTTCAAACCGGCTTCGCATAGCGTATAATTGCATTTTAGCCACTACATTACAGTGCATTGCATGAATCCTCCAATTTTCAAACCGGCTTCGCATAGCGTATAATTGCATTTTAGCCACTACATTACAGTGCATTGCATGAATCCTCCAATTTTCAAACCGGCTTCGCATAGCGTATAATTGCATTTTAGCCACTACATTACAGTGCATTGCATGAATCCTCCAATTTTCAAACCGGCTTCGCATAGCGTATAATTGCATTTTAGCCACTACATTACAGTGCATTGCATGAATCCTCCAATTTTCAAACCGGCTTCGCATAGCGTATAATTGCATTTTAGCCACTACATTACAGTGCATTGCATGAATCCTCCAATTTTCAAACCGGCTTCGCATAGCGTATAATTGCATTTTAGCCACTACATTACAGTGCATTGCATGAATCCTCCAATTTTCAAACCGGCTTCGCATAGCGTATAATTGCATTTTAGCCACTACATTACAGTGCATTGCATGAATCCTCCAATTTTCAAACCGGCTTCGCATAGCGTATAATTGCATTTTAGCCACTACATTACAGTGCATTGCATGAATCCTCCAATTTTCAAACCGGCTTCGCATAGCGTATAATTGCATTTTAGCCACTACATTACAGTGCATTGCATGAATCCTCCAATTTTCAAACCGGCTTCGCATAGCGTATAATTGCATTTTAGCCACTACATTACAGTGCATTGCATGAATCCTCCAATTTTCAAACCGGCTTCGCATAGCGTATAATTGCATTTTAGCCACTACATTACAGTGCATTGCATGAATCCTCCAATTTTCAAACCGGCTTCGCATAGCGTATAATTGCATTTTAGCCACTACATTACAGTGCATTGCATGAATCCTCCAATTTTCAAACCGGCTTCGCATAGCGTATAATTGCATTTTAGCCACTACATTACAGTGCATTGCATGAATCCTCCAATTTTCAAACCGGCTTCGCATAGCGTATAATTGCATTTTAGCCACTACATTACAGTGCATTGCATGAATCCTCCAATTTTCAAACCGGCTTCGCATAGCGTATAATTGCATTTTAGCCACTACATTACAGTGCATTGCATGAATCCTCCAATTTTCAAACCGGCTTCGCATAGCGTATAATTGCATTTTAGCCACTACATTACAGTGCATTGCATGAATCCTCCAATTTTCAAACCGGCTTCGCATAGCGTATAATTGCATTTTAGCCACTACATTACAGTGCATTGCATGAATCCTCCAATTTTCAAACCGGCTTCGCATAGCGTATAATTGCATTTTAGCCACTACATTACAGTGCATTGCATGAATCCTCCAATTTTCAAACCGGCTTCGCATAGCGTATAATTGCATTTTAGCCACTACATTACAGTGCATTGCATGAATCCTCCAATTTTCAAACCGGCTTCGCATAGCGTATAATTGCATTTTAGCCACTACATTACAGTGCATTGCATGAATCCTCCAATTTTCAAACCGGCTTCGCATAGCGTATAATTGCATTTTAGCCACTACATTACAGTGCATTGCATGAATCCTCCAATTTTCAAACCGGCTTCGCATAGCGTATAATTGCATTTTAGCCACTACATTACAGTGCATTGCATGAATCCTCCAATTTTCAAACCGGCTTCGCATAGCGTATAATTGCATTTTAGCCACTACATTACAGTGCATTGCATGAATCCTCCAATTTTCAAACCGGCTTCGCATAGCGTATAATTGCATTTTAGCCACTACATTACAGTGCATTGCATGAATCCTCCAATTTTCAAACCGGCTTCGCATAGCGTATAATTGCATTTTAGCCACTACATTACAGTGCATTGCATGAATCCTCCAATTTTCAAACCGGCTTCGCATAGCGTATAATTGCATTTTAGCCACTACATTACAGTGCATTGCATGAATCCTCCAATTTTCAAACCGGCTTCGCATAGCGTATAATTGCATTTTAGCCACTACATTACAGTGCATTGCATGAATCCTCCAATTTTCAAACCGGCTTCGCATAGCGTATAATTGCATTTTAGCCACTACATTACAGTGCATTGCATGAATCCTCCAATTTTCAAACCGGCTTCGCATAGCGTATAATTGCATTTTAGCCACTACATTACAGTGCATTGCATGAATCCTCCAATTTTCAAACCGGCTTCGCATAGCGTATAATTGCATTTTAGCCACTACATTACAGTGCATTGCATGAATCCTCCAATTTTCAAACCGGCTTCGCATAGCGTATAATTGCATTTTAGCCACTACATTACAGTGCATTGCATGAATCCTCCAATTTTCAAACCGGCTTCGCATAGCGTATAATTGCATTTTAGCCACTACATTACAGTGCATTGCATGAATCCTCCAATTTTCAAACCGGCTTCGCATAGCGTATAATTGCATTTTAGCCACTACATTACAGTGCATTGCATGAATCCTCCAATTTTCAAACCGGCTTCGCATAGCGTATAATTGCATTTTAGCCACTACATTACAGTGCATTGCATGAATCCTCCAATTTTCAAACCGGCTTCGCATAGCGTATAATTGCATTTTAGCCACTACATTACAGTGCATTGCATGAATCCTCCAATTTTCAAACCGGCTTCGCATAGCGTATAATTGCATTTTAGCCACTACATTACAGTGCATTGCATGAATCCTCCAATTTTCAAACCGGCTTCGCATAGCGTATAATTGCATTTTAGCCACTACATTACAGTGCATTGCATGAATCCTCCAATTTTCAAACCGGCTTCGCATAGCGTATAATTGCATTTTAGCCACTACATTACAGTGCATTGCATGAATCCTCCAATTTTCAAACCGGCTTCGCATAGCGTATAATTGCATTTT
The DNA here is from genome assembly GCF_004153795.1 of Camellia sinensis. Classification (NCBI taxonomy): domain Eukaryota; kingdom Viridiplantae; phylum Streptophyta; class Magnoliopsida; order Ericales; family Theaceae; genus Camellia; species Camellia sinensis. Next base: position 86,404 of record NW_021024612.1, on the reverse strand, counting down.
AGCCACTACATTACAGTGCATTGCATGAATCCTCCAATTTTCAAACCGGCTTCGCATAGCGTATAATTGCATTTTAGCCACTACATTACAGTGCATTGCATGAATCCTCCAATTTTCAAACCGGCTTCGCATAGCGTATAATTGCATTTTAGCCACTACATTACAGTGCATTGCATGAATCCTCCAATTTTCAAACCGGCTTCGCATAGCGTATAATTGCATTTTAGCCACTACATTACAGTGCATTGCATGAATCCTCCAATTTTCAAACCGGCTTCGCATAGCGTATAATTGCATTTTAGCCACTACATTACAGTGCATTGCATGAATCCTCCAATTTTCAAACCGGCTTCGCATAGCGTATAATTGCATTTTAGCCACTACATTACAGTGCATTGCATGAATCCTCCAATTTTCAAACCGGCTTCGCATAGCGTATAATTGCATTTTAGCCACTACATTACAGTGCATTGCATGAATCCTCCAATTTTCAAACCGGCTTCGCATAGCGTATAATTGCATTTTAGCCACTACATTACAGTGCATTGCATGAATCCTCCAATTTTCAAACCGGCTTCGCATAGCGTATAATTGCATTTTAGCCACTACATTACAGTGCATTGCATGAATCCTCCAATTTTCAAACCGGCTTCGCATAGCGTATAATTGCATTTTAGCCACTACATTACAGTGCATTGCATGAATCCTCCAATTTTCAAACCGGCTTCGCATAGCGTATAATTGCATTTTAGCCACTACATTACAGTGCATTGCATGAATCCTCCAATTTTCAAACCGGCTTCGCATAGCGTATAATTGCATTTTAGCCACTACATTACAGTGCATTGCATGAATCCTCCAATTTTCAAACCGGCTTCGCATAGCGTATAATTGCATTTTAGCCACTACATTACAGTGCATTGCATGAATCCTCCAATTTTCAAACCGGCTTCGCATAGCGTATAATTGCATTTTAGCCACTACATTACAGTGCATTGCATGAATCCTCCAATTTTCAAACCGGCTTCGCATAGCGTATAATTGCATTTTAGCCACTACATTACAGTGCATTGCATGAATCCTCCAATTTTCAAACCGGCTTCGCATAGCGTATAATTGCATTTTAGCCACTACATTACAGTGCATTGCATGAATCCTCCAATTTTCAAACCGGCTTCGCATAGCGTATAATTGCATTTTAGCCACTACATTACAGTGCATTGCATGAATCCTCCAATTTTCAAACCGGCTTCGCATAGCGTATAATTGCATTTTAGCCACTACATTACAGTGCATTGCATGAATCCTCCAATTTTCAAACCGGCTTCGCATAGCGTATAATTGCATTTTAGCCACTACATTACAGTGCATTGCATGAATCCTCCAATTTTCAAACCGGCTTCGCATAGCGTATAATTGCATTTTAGCCACTACATTACAGTGCATTGCATGAATCCTCCAATTTTCAAACCGGCTTCGCATAGCGTATAATTGCATTTTAGCCACTACATTACAGTGCATTGCATGAATCCTCCAATTTTCAAACCGGCTTCGCATAGCGTATAATTGCATTTTAGCCACTACATTACAGTGCATTGCATGAATCCTCCAATTTTCAAACCGGCTTCGCATAGCGTATAATTGCATTTTAGCCACTACATTACAGTGCATTGCATGAATCCTCCAATTTTCAAACCGGCTTCGCATAGCGTATAATTGCATTTTAGCCACTACATTACAGTGCATTGCATGAATCCTCCAATTTTCAAACCGGCTTCGCATAGCGTATAATTGCATTTTAGCCACTACATTACAGTGCATTGCATGAATCCTCCAATTTTCAAACCGGCTTCGCATAGCGTATAATTGCATTTTAGCCACTACATTACAGTGCATTGCATGAATCCTCCAATTTTCAAACCGGCTTCGCATAGCGTATAATTGCATTTTAGCCACTACATTACAGTGCATTGCATGAATCCTCCAATTTTCAAACCGGCTTCGCATAGCGTATAATTGCATTTTAGCCACTACATTACAGTGCATTGCATGAATCCTCCAATTTTCAAACCGGCTTCGCATAGCGTATAATTGCATTTTAGCCACTACATTACAGTGCATTGCATGAATCCTCCAATTTTCAAACCGGCTTCGCATAGCGTATAATTGCATTTTAGCCACTACATTACAGTGCATTGCATGAATCCTCCAATTTTCAAACCGGCTTCGCATAGCGTATAATTGCATTTTAGCCACTACATTACAGTGCATTGCATGAATCCTCCAATTTTCAAACCGGCTTCGCATAGCGTATAATTGCATAGGGTTCTTGAAGGCTAAAGAAGCTGCAAATCAACCCAAGAAGCAACAAAAGTTTGAATCTTCAAGGGTAAGTAACACTTTTACCCTTTTGACCCTTTTTCTTAATCAATATGTAAGCCTTGCATGCTTTTTGTGTTGAGCTCCGAGCCTAACTGAAAGTGGCCCTATTTTGAGCTCATCTTCACTTTTCATCAAGGGCTCAACCCTGTTTGAGCCCTCCATAATACACTTGCTTCATTAACCATCTTGTATGTCACAATTTTGCATGCTATTTTTGACCTAGGAGAAATTTATTTTCGAGCATGTTGTAAACTGATTTGAGGAATATTTTGAGCCCCTCTTCAACATTGGAGAAGGGTTCAACATTGTTTGGTGTTTCCATATGTCACTTGTAGTTATATCCCCTATTTGGCCCCATTTTTGTATAAATTGATAGCCCTCCTTGCTTCTGTTTTTGGACCTTGGTCCGAACTTAAAGTGGTCTTGTTTTGGCCTATACTTCATGTTTCATTCACACTTTTTTCCTGTTTGGTGATTATTTTGTATACTTCATGTTTTAGCACCTTTTGAGCTTCATTTTACATCACATTTTTAGCATATTTGTATACTGATTTTGAGACTGCCATATACTGTAAATGTTCATATTTTTGGTCCATCTTCAGTATTGTAGAAGGAAATTTTTCAGTTTGGGTTTTGCTTATACCACTTGCTTCTTTACCCCTCTTTTGGCCCCCATTCTTGCATGCAATGTTTCCCTTATCTATGCTTGCTGTTTGGCCATGTTCATAACTGTGAAAGTGCATCTATTGGGACTGTCTAGCTTCTGTCTTTGCATTGCATGTCCATATTGTTCATGTATGGCATGGCTATAGGCCATTTCGGGCGTCATTACCCCTCTTTTGGCCCCTATTCTTGCATGCTATTTTTCTCTTATCTATGCTTGCTGTTTGGCCATGTTTATAACTGTGAAAGTGCATATTTTGGGACTGCCTAGCTTCTGTCTTTGCATTGCATGTCCGTATTGTGCATATTTGGAATAGCTATAGGCCATTTCGGGTGCCTAAATTCGCATTTCGGGTCAATTCCATGCATTTCATGTCATTTCACCTCATTTCGGGACTGTTTTCCCCCATATTTTGTTGCTGAAATTCTGTTAGAACATTTGCCATCATTTCCATGTCATTCCATCTCATTTTATCATTGCCTCGGTTTGCGTGCCAGTGTGCACGCATTTCGAGGCACTTCATTTTTATCCGCCAGCATCCGATGTGAGTGTGGCTGAGGCTCACTCATGTTGGTATAAGCCCATTTGTCATATCCATGTCATTTCATCACATTTTACCTTTGCCTCGGTTTGCGTGCCCGTGTGCACGCATTTTGAGGCACTTCTTTTTTATCCGCCGGCATCCTATGTGAGTGTGGCTGAGGCTCACTCATGTTGGTATAAGCCCATCTATCATCGCCTCGGTTTGCGTACCCGTGTGCACGTACTTCGAGGCATCTCATCTTTATTGCATCTATCATCGCCTCGGTTTGCATGCCCGTGTGCACGTACTTCGAGGCATCTCATTTTCATTGCATTTATCATCGCCTCGGTTTGCGTGCCTGTGTGCACGTACTTCGAGGCATCTCATGTTCATTGCATCTATCATCGCCTCGGTTTGCGTGCCCGTGTGCACGTACTTCGAGGCATCTCATGTTCATCGCATTTATCATCACCTTGGTTTGCGTGCCCGTGTGCACGTACTTCGAGACATCTCATGTTCGTTGCATTTGTCATCACCTCGGTTTGCGTGCCCGTGTACACATACTTCGAGGCATCTCATGTTCATTGCATTTGTCATCACCTCGGTTTGCGTGCCCGTGTGCACGTACTTCGAGGCATCTCACCCTCATTGCATTTATCATTTTTCTTGGTTTGCGTGCCCGTGTGCACGCACTTCGAGGCATATCATTCCATAGCATTGTGTATGTTAGGGTTGTATCTTAGTTTGCATTTCATGCATATCATGCATATTGCATCGTGTCCGGAATAGGAGTTAGTCCGGGCACAGGAAACGAGGTACATTTTGTACTCCGAGTGACGGAATGTGTCTCAATTCCTTAATCACCGACACTCCGGATTACCCATGATGGAGTTAGGTTTTAGCTGTAGTTTCATGTACATTCATCCTATATTGAAGTGTGCATTTCGACTCCTCTGCCATCATGCCTCGGTATGCGTGATTGGTGGCACGAGGATCGAGACATGCATATATCTGTGCAAATACATTGCTATGTCCCTTTCCTGCTCTCTGTTGCAGCAAATGAAGAATCAGCAGCTTTTTCAGAGTTTGGCACGCATTTCAAGAACAGGTGTAAACAGTGCATTTCGTACTCCGAGCGGTGGATTTCCGCGCAAGACACTCGGTCGCGACACTCTTGATCCATCATGATAGAGTGTGAGGCATTATTGTGTTTTTGTGCATTCATTCTATATTGAGTTGTGCATTTCGACTCCTCGGCCATCATGCCTCGGTATGCGTGATTGGTGGCACGAGGGTCGAGGCATGCATATATCTGTGCAAATACATTGCTATGCCCCTTTCCTGCTCTCTGTTGCAGCAAATGAAGAATCAGTAACTTTCTGGGACTTGGCGCGCTTTCCAAGAATAACTGCTAAACAGAGGCTAATTTGGGGCATTCCGGTGGATTTCCGCGCAAGGCAACCTGGACATGCATCATCTATCAGAAGCAAGGCAGTCCCTGGCTTGCACCCCAGTTTTTACTTATTTTCTTAGTTAATTTGTTAATTAATTAGGAATTTGTATATTATTCAGACTGTAATATTTTGGGCTGTAATATTCGAACTGTATATTTATTTGGACCCTCTGCGCGAGGGCATAACTGTAATAAGTATGCGTGAGTGTGATGTATGTCTTCCAACCCCACGTCTTTTACTAGCTTATGATGGTTAGATTAGGGCATGTTTCAATTAGCATACTTATGCTTGCATGTTTGCATCATTCATCTGTCTTGCATGCACCGGGCTCGGTGCATCATACTAACTGCATCGTATTTCAATTCTAAGTTGAATACATGTTAGCTGTAGCATCTCATATGTCATTCTTAGAATAGTCGAGCCTATCTTAGTTGCATTTTTGCATGTGTTGCATTAGGCATTTCAGTATAGTTAGGATCATGCATGATTTGTAGCATAGCTTTTGTTTTGGCTTGGAGTACTCGGTGAGTGTTTATGCTTTAGCATCCTTGCATGTGCGTGAGTGACTGCCATGACAGCATGCTTACCATGAGGCTATTTGCTTATGTGATATAACTGTCTGAATGCCAGTGGGTGAAGGTTGGGTTATTTGGATTGGAACAATTCATCGATTGCGAGTTTTAAGCCAACTTGAGAGTGGCAAATCATCATGTTTTCTAAGCCCACCTGAGGGTGGCAAATCCACACTTTAGCCTACTTGCGAGTAGCAAATCGTTTTCAAAACGAACATGAGATGTTTCGTTCCAATCCAGGCAACCTGGTCTATACTTGTATGCTGTGCGCATCACATAGTAACCTAGGCTAATAATCGGAGTAAGGACATACAATGTTTTCAAAAATAGATATCATGGTTAGTAGAGGCCGATCTTTGATCGGGCGAGCGGGGGTGCTCACGAAGTGACCTTCCCCAATTCGTACCCAAGTTCCCGAGCCGAGGCAACTTTGGTGATGACGGACACGTGGCCTTAGGCAAACGAGTCAGGGTTTCCTAAATTTCCCCCAAAATAAAATATTTAGGTGGCGACTCTGTATCTGGCAAAGCAATCCATGTTTGGCACTTCTTTCAAAAATCTGTTTTCTCAAAACGATTTGCCGGATTTGGACTCTTTGGTTCAGACTTAGAACCGTGA
>NW_021024612.1:62229-80054 GCF_004153795.1 Camellia sinensis | reverse complement strand
TCATTAGCTTAAGTGGCCAAGTTTAACTAACACTAACCTAGCTTAGCCTCCAAGAAAGAGAATTTTCGAACTAATTGTAGCTTAATATTTTAGTTTAACTTAATCACCTCATTTAATGTTCTCTAAATCATCTAAGTGTTGAATTCTCAAGTCCAAAACGATGTATTTGAATTTCTTTTGATTTTCTTCCTATTTCTTTTTCTTTTCGCTAGCTTTCTATTCTTGCACTCACGCATAATGTTTCTCTGTAACTTTCTCCATCCTTCTCTATTTTGTCCTGGGAACTATGTTGATTAGGCCACTAATTGTTTCATTCGCTTGAGTGGGCAAGTTTAACTCAAACTAAGCTTATTTAGCCTCCAAGAAAACGAATTTTCTGATAAATTGTAACTTAACGATATTTTTTTTTTTGGGTGGGTAAGTCATAAATTAAAGACAAAAAACTTACACGTTTACAAGGGGCATACCCCAGGTAATACAATGAAAACACAAACCCACCAAAAGGGGAAAACTAACAAAAAATATAAAAAATAGCTAATTAAAAAAAAAAACACACACCCAAAATAGTCGGGTCACCATCATAACAATAATAAACAAAAATTGTCCATATATCATTTTTATCCCCAAGTACTCTCTACCATCCAAAAAATAATAGATGGGTACTTGGAAAAGATATATGGACAATTGTACAGGAGTGGTAGAAAACCCACCAAACAAATTATCAATAAGTGGGGCCAAAAAAATCCCACATAAAAAGATAACCCACGGACTAACAGAAGAACAATCCACAGCCGAACGTAATTCCCTTAGCCCATAAATTGGGTCTAATAACATCAGCAAACCATGCCCCAAAAAAACCCACAGAACCGTGGGCACTGCTTGAATTTCCCTTCACCCACATTGAACGGCTCACTGGGCCACTACCAACTAAATATATAAATATACACACCAAACCGTGGCCCACTACCAACTGAATCCATCGAGAAACCCACTACATAACAAGTATATATAATATATATATATATATATATATCTCACATCATTTGTCAGCCACAAAACCAGCCCATGGTTTTTGAAAACAATGACCAGCAACCACAATTTCAAAAAAGCAACCCACGTGAGAAAGAAAAAATCCCACCTTCCACTCACGTGGTACAACCTGCTACGTAGCAACATTTACAACATCACTCATCATACGTCAAAACACATCATTCATAGGTGATGTATAGCCTATGAAAGCACCCAGCTACTTTTGTTAATGAATCCCACGCGCCCAAGACTCGTGAAATCCACTTCATCTTCTTCATAGCTCATGCATTAAAAATACACCAGCGTCGGAAGTCCATGGCCGGCGAAGCTTGATTACCTAGAACAGAACCTGCCGTTAGAAAAAATCCAACACCGCTAGCCAACAAAAATACAACCATCGCCGATGTAGCAACGGCGCCACTAAACCACAGCCAGCTCCACACCAGAAAAAAAGAACGTAAAACCTCATAAGCACTGCCGGGATAGAAACCCCAAGCAACACCACCCGAAGTAGCGCCACAAAACAAAACTAACCAGCCGAACCATGGTGACTATTGCCAACCTGCAAGACCAACGTTAGCCACCATGAACCCAGCACTAAGATTGAACCATGACACCCAGAGCACCCAGGAACATGAACCCAGAGCACCCATAATGATCATCATTCTCTCTCTTAGAGAGGCAAAGACCAGAGGCACAAAAACCCACGGACATGGAAGATCCAACACCTCCGGCGACCCAAAACCGCGGACGACAAGCAGTGAACCAAAAAGAACTCAGCCTTGCTGAACTGTGAGCCATCCCACCGAGCCAAACCATAGACGACCTCACAGGTGGTAACCCAACCAGAACATGATGCAACGACATGAGCACCCACAGGTCACCTAAGCTTACCACCAAGCTTTGGCCAGCACCCCAAACCGGCCATAAAAATAGCCGGAGTGAGACTGACACGTCGGACCTCCATGAGACCGAAATAACCACGACGCTAGAACTACGAACAAGCTCGCCGAAACCACGTACGAGCTCGCCAAAACCTTTTCCAGTCCATTCGAGCCAATCTGCAACAGCGTTCGAAGCTGGACAGAATGCCTCCGATGCACACTAAAACACACTCACTCAAGCTGGCCGGACTGCACCAGACCCTCACCGCCAAGATACACCACCGGGGGGGAGTACCCTAGTGTTCTACTCTCAATTTGAAAAGGATGGTTTAGAAATCCCGTTAATTTTCATCCTATTTACCATTCTTTTCTCAAACTTTCTCTTCTAGCTCTCACGAAGAAAGTTTTTCTCTCTAATACTCTCCGTACTTATACATCCCTCTCTCTCTTTCGCTCTAGTAACTAACTACCTTAGGCAAGTAACAGCTTCATTAGCTTAAGTGACCACGTTTAACTCAAACTAATCACGCTTGGCCTCCAAGAAAAAGAGTTTACTGAGAAATTGTAGCTAAACGTTATTAGTTTAACTTAGGCACCTTGTTTGAGGTTCTATAAATCACCTAATTGTAACTCAACGATATTACTTTAACTTAAGCAGCCCATGTAATGTTTTCTACATCACCTAACTGTTCAATTCTCAACTCCAAAATGATGAATTTCGATTCCCCTCAATTTTCATCCTATTTCCCTTTTCTTTGCCCTAGCTTTCCCTCCTGGCTCTCAGGAAGAAGGATTCTCTCTAACTCTTCCCGTCCTTCTCCATCGTTCTTTGTTTTGTTCTGGGAACTAATTAGTTTAGGCAACTAATTGTTTCATTTGCTTACGCGACCAAGTTTAACCCAAACTAATCTCAATTGGCCTCCAAAAAAAATAATAATAATTTATTGAGTAATTGTGGCTTAACGATATTAGTTTAACAAAAGCAACTCATTTAATGTTATCTAAATCACCTAAGTGTTCAATTCTCAAGTTCAAAATGATGAATTTCAATTCCCTTTAATTTTCATCTCGTTTCCTTTCCTTTTCTCTCACTTTCTCTTCTAGCTCCCAAGGAGAAAGTTTCTCTCGAACTCTCTCCGTCCAACTCCAGCCACCTCTCTTTTGTTCTAGGAACTAATTAGTTTAGGCATTTAATCGTTTCATTAGCATAAGTGGCCAAGTTTAACTCAAACTAATCGAGGTTAGCCTCAAAGAAAGAGATTTTACTGAGTAATTGTGGCTTAACAATATTAGTTTAACTTAAGCACCTCATTTACGGTTTTCTAAATCACCCTAGTGTTCAACTCTCAATTGATTTAGAATTCCCATTAATTTTCATCCTATTTACCATTCTTTTCTCAAACTTTGTCTTCTAGCTCTCACGAAGAAAGTTTTTCTCTCTAACACTCTCCGTACTTCTACATCCCTCTCTCTTTTGCCCTAGGAACTAACTACCTTAGGCAACTAACAGTTTCATTAGCTTAAGTGACCAAGTTTAACTCAAACTAATCACGCTTAGCCTCCAAGAAAGAGAGTTTACTGAGAAATTGTAGCTTAACGTTATTAGTTTAACTTAGGCACCTTGTTTGAGGTTCTGTAAATCACCACATTGTAACTTAACGATATTACTTTAACTTAAGCAGCCCATGTAATGTTTTCTACGTCACCTAACTGTTCAATTCTCAACTCCAAAATGATGAATTTGAATTCCCCTCAATTTTCATCCTATTTCCCTTTTCTTTGCCCTAGCCCTCCTAGCTCTTAGGAAGAAGGATTCTCTCTAACTCTTGCACTTTGTTGCGAAGACGAAAGTAATTGTCAGTGCTATGACCAGTTTGTTGATGGAAGGCACAGTACTGGGCAGCATCATGCATAGCCGGAAAAGGATTCGGGAGAGGCCGAGGCTCAAGGAGTTTGAGATGGCCTTGTCCAACAAGGATTTGGAGAGCTTTGGACAAAGGCATATAGAGGGCATGGAAGACCCTCTGACCTCGGGGTTGGTACTTCAAGGTTTGTGGATTTTTGCTGGACGCGTCTGTAAAGGGATAGGCAGGTGTTGGCCTGGTTTATTGATCTCTTCCGAGTGGAGGATTAGGGCTCATAGGATCGTTTCTAGTACAACGGCCCTTCTCCCGGTTTTCCCCTTGCTTCGAACTACTTTCATTCTAAGTGACGAAAGTATCCTCCACAATGTTTGCAACAACTGCGAGCACTTGCTGTTTGTTTAGCCCTTCCACTTTCAAAGCCTCCACAGCCCACAGAAGGTGTCCATGGGGATCAATGCCTGCCCCTACCTTGTTCTTACCTCTTGCCTCCACTTTGCCAAGGGATTGGCCTTCTTCCAATACAACCTGTCCCAAGATTAGGGAGCCTTTTGTTGTGAAACTTCTAGCATGTGATGTGGTCGATAAAGGATCCAATGTCCCAGAGGCCAGATTTGTCACAGTTCTTTGAAGATCTTCAATCATTCTCATCAACTCAGAAGTAGTGGGTTCACGGGTTTAAAATGATTGGAGTTCAGGTGCACCCGTCATGCATAAGTCCATGCTTTCTGGAATGAACACCTCAGGTTTGGGTAGATGGGCCGGGGTGATGTATATGCTGGGGTCGAAGATGGATGGTAATGTATGGATGAGGTTGAGGTGGGAAGGTGACTACTCAGTACTAACCTGAGGTCCTTTAGGTGGAGCTAGGGTCTCTTCGTCAATAAGATCCTGAATCTTATGACGGAGGCGGATGCAACGGTTCGTATCATGACCGTGTTGTTGATGATATGCATAGTATTTAGCTAGGTCATATCTTGGTAGAAGAGGATTTGGAAGAGGTAGAACCACCATCTTTTGCAACAACTTGCCATGCAAATTCTGAACAATCATCCTGATCTGATCTTTGTCGGAAGGCCTTGTAGTCATCATTGAGGCCTTTGCTCTCCATCTCGTCACGAACTCTGAGAAACCCTCCTTTGGTTCTTGGCAGGTGACGTCGAGATCACGAGTTGTGACCTCGATCTGTGTATTGTAAGAGTATTGAGCAATAAAGGCCTCTGCCAGCTCTTCCCAGTTCCATTTCATAGAGTCCTCCAATTTCGCATACCAAATTGCGGCCATCCCAGACATGGTTCGGCCGAAGAGAGACAACTTCTGGGCTGTGGTCAAACCCATTGGCCTCAGGATATCGAAAAACAGGTGGAGGTGCACCATTGGGTCTCTAGAGCCGTCGAAGCGGTCGATATTCGGCATTTTGAATCGGTCCGGCAGAGTCACGGCCGAATCGGTGTACCCATCCTCAATATTCGAAATGGACTTCACGCCCTAAGACTTCTTGAACAGCTTTTCTAGCTTGCTCACTTTTAGTGCCATGGGGTCCACTTCGAACTCAAAGGGAGAATCCAGTAGGTTGGTGGGTGTGGGTGCCTTGGACAACTAGAGTAGGATTGGGGGGCGGAGCCAGCCCCGTTGGGATGTCCGTATCTTCTTGGACATTTGCTGTCTCCACGAGTATTGGGACTCTTGGTGGGGGAGGAGCTAGGTGTGAAGCAGATGCCCCAGTTTGTTGCTGTAGCCTGGCGATTAACTCTGCCTGTTGGGCATAACCTCGGCCTGGCGTGCGGCAAATTCTGCTTGACGGGCAGCATCCTGTTGCATGGCTTGCATACTTTCCTGGAGCTGACGCATCATCTCTTCCATACCTGCCATAGAGTGTTGGTTTATCTGAACAACTGGTATATCTATCCCTGCAGTAGAAACTGAGACCTCAGCCTGACTATTCATTGGTGGGGTGGATGAGGGCCACTGATTTGGTAACTGCTGAACTGGTGATCTGTGCCTGACTGGCCCTTTTACCCTACCTCTGGCAAAGGAACACTGATTTCCCTTGAGATGAATCTCTGACCTGAAAAAATCTACCGGCACAAGTCCGATGAACCTCGGGGGATATTAGAGCCTTCTGAAGCTACGATTCCAAGACTACCTTGCAAAAGAGAAAACAGGCAGCATCTCAGCCCAATTTCACTGGAATAGATGTGAGGATAGCTGAATGACTACACTCTCCACTGAATTCTGCCCAAAATTCTGCCTGTAAATTGATACCCTCAGGAAAAACTAATTCCCCCAAAGTACTGATGCCCTCAGGCCTGATACCCAGACTTGCAAACTGATACATGCATTTCTTGTAGAGGCACACTCTAAAAGCACATAACAAGCAAATGAGAGCCAAAACACCCCTATGGTGGGGTAGGGTTTCCCTGTCCTATTTTGTCAGGAGCTAGGGTTTCACTACGCACGCAGCGGTTTCAAACAACCTATAATCGGTTGAGCAACCTGTCCTAGTTTGGGATAGTCACTATGGATTCTGATATGCACTAGGTCGATTGGCCAAAAAGAGTGCCTTGGTAAAAACCGGGGTTTGTGTTCCCATCGTGGCAAAGCCCGTAACCGGTCAGCCTTATGGCACGCTTCTCAAAGCGAGCCTCCGACAAACTGCACAGAAATAGCAAATGGCAAAACACAGTGTCCTAGGCGCACCAATGCAAATGCAATGCAAAGAAACACATAAGTGTAGTCAAAACAAGATATCATGAGTTCGAGTCAAGTTCTTTAAATCCCCAGCAGAGTCACCAGAAATTGCAGACGCGCCCGAATATCCCAGGAAAATCCCATTTTGATCGGGCGAGCGGGGGTGCTCATTACATGACCTTTCCCTCTCGTATCCAAGTTCCCGAGCCGATGCAACTTTGGTGATGACAGACATGTGGCCTTAGGCACGAGTCAGGGTTTCCTAAATTGCCCCCCAAAAAAATATTTAGGTGTCCATGTTTGGCACTTCTTTCTAAAAATCAATTTTTCAAAACGATTTGCCGGATTTGGACTCTTTGGTGATTTATTGATCTTGCATTGCACTTTGTGAGATTAGATTCAGAACCGTGAAATTGATGCACGGCCGACGGCTCTGAAAACCAAAAACTAGTCTCAAAATGGGAACAGTGGCCTACGACCACCAAAAGTAGTCTATGACCACTGAGAGATGGTCTACAAGACCTCTCTCTCCCTTCGGGAAGAGAAAACAAGACTTGGTCCGCAGACCGAGTCAAAGCACAAAGGGTCCCAAGGTCCCGAGCCGAGGCTCTCAGCTTAGAACTCCGAAATCTCGAAACGAACACAATATGCGCAATTACCGAGCGCTCAATCCATGACGTCTGAGTCTTAAGGTCGGTCAAAAATGGGGTGTCTACAGTTGCCCCTCTTTGACAGAACTCGGAAGTCAAGAAGTGACGGCAGTGAATGTCAAAGCCCAGAGACGACCCATTTTTGACAAGGCCGAAGACTTGGACAAACAAACAAAATACAGATGTAGTTGGTTGAACCCGCAGGCTGCCTACGTGGCTTTGCAAGGAATCAAACCAGCGTAATTCAGGGGCAGGATGCAAAATGTTTTACAGGAAGATTTTGATAATTGGACTTATACGCTACGCGAAGCCGATTTGGGTGGTGTGAACAGACAGGCGCACCTGCTGTTGTTAACCGATTTTGATAATTGGACTTATACGCTACGCGAAGCCGATTTGGGTGGTGTGAACAGACAGGCGCACCTGCTGTTGTTAACCGATTTTGATAATTGGACTTATACGCTACGCGAAGCCGATTTGGGTGGTGTGAACAGACAGGCGCACCTGCTGTTGTTAACCGATTTTGATAATTGGACTTATACGCTACGCGAAGCCGATTTGGGTGGTGTGAACAGACAGGCGCACCTGCTGTTGTTAACCGATTTTGATAATTGGACTTATACGCTACGCGAAGCCGATTTGGGTGGTGTGAACAGACAGGCGCACCTGCTGTTGTTAACCGATTTTGATAATTGGACTTATACGCTACGCGAAGCCGATTTGGGTGGTGTGAACAGACAGGCGCACCTGCTGTTGTTAACCGATTTTGATAATTGGACTTATACGCTACGCGAAGCCGATTTGGGTGGTGTGAACAGACAGGCGCACCTGCTGTTGTTAACCGATTTTGATAATTGGACTTATACGCTACGCGAAGCCGATTTGGGTGGTGTGAACAGACAGGCGCACCTGCTGTTGTTAACCGATTTTGATAATTGGACTTATACGCTACGCGAAGCCGATTTGGGTGGTGTGAACAGACAGGCGCACCTGCTGTTGTTAACCGATTTTGATAATTGGACTTATACGCTACGCGAAGCCGATTTGGGTGGTGTGAACAGACAGGCGCACCTGCTGTTGTTAACCGATTTTGATAATTGGACTTATACGCTACGCGAAGCCGATTTGGGTGGTGTGAACAGACAGGCGCACCTGCTGTTGTTAACCGATTTTGATAATTGGACTTATACGCTACGCGAAGCCGATTTGGGTGGTGTGAACAGACAGGCGCACCTGCTGTTGTTAACCGATTTTGATAATTGGACTTATACGCTACGCGAAGCCGATTTGGGTGGTGTGAACAGACAGGCGCACCTGCTGTTGTTAACCGATTTTGATAATTGGACTTATACGCTACGCGAAGCCGATTTGGGTGGTGTGAACAGACAGGCGCACCTGCTGTTGTTAACCGATTTTGATAATTGGACTTATACGCTACGCGAAGCCGATTTGGGTGGTGTGAACAGACAGGCGCACCTGCTGTTGTTAACCGATTTTGATAATTGGACTTATACGCTACGCGAAGCCGATTTGGGTGGTGTGAACAGACAGGCGCACCTGCTGTTGTTAACCGATTTTGATAATTGGACTTATACGCTACGCGAAGCCGATTTGGGTGGTGTGAACAGACAGGCGCACCTGCTGTTGTTAACCGATTTTGATAATTGGACTTATACGCTACGCGAAGCCGATTTGGGTGGTGTGAACAGACAGGCGCACCTGCTGTTGTTAACCGATTTTGATAATTGGACTTATACGCTACGCGAAGCCGATTTGGGTGGTGTGAACAGACAGGCGCACCTGCTGTTGTTAACCGATTTTGATAATTGGACTTATACGCTACGCGAAGCCGATTTGGGTGGTGTGAACAGACAGGCGCACCTGCTGTTGTTAACCGATTTTGATAATTGGACTTATACGCTACGCGAAGCCGATTTGGGTGGTGTGAACAGACAGGCGCACCTGCTGTTGTTAACCGATTTTGATAATTGGACTTATACGCTACGCGAAGCCGATTTGGGTGGTGTGAACAGACAGGCGCACCTGCTGTTGTTAACCGATTTTGATAATTGGACTTATACGCTACGCGAAGCCGATTTGGGTGGTGTGAACAGACAGGCGCACCTGCTGTTGTTAACCGATTTTGATAATTGGACTTATACGCTACGCGAAGCCGATTTGGGTGGTGTGAACAGACAGGCGCACCTGCTGTTGTTAACCGATTTTGATAATTGGACTTATACGCTACGCGAAGCCGATTTGGGTGGTGTGAACAGACAGGCGCACCTGCTGTTGTTAACCGATTTTGATAATTGGACTTATACGCTACGCGAAGCCGATTTGGGTGGTGTGAACAGACAGGCGCACCTGCTGTTGTTAACCGATTTTGATAATTGGACTTATACGCTACGCGAAGCCGATTTGGGTGGTGTGAACAGACAGGCGCACCTGCTGTTGTTAACCGATTTTGATAATTGGACTTATACGCTACGCGAAGCCGATTTGGGTGGTGTGAACAGACAGGCGCACCTGCTGTTGTTAACCGATTTTGATAATTGGACTTATACGCTACGCGAAGCCGATTTGGGTGGTGTGAACAGACAGGCGCACCTGCTGTTGTTAACCGATTTTGATAATTGGACTTATACGCTACGCGAAGCCGATTTGGGTGGTGTGAACAGACAGGCGCACCTGCTGTTGTTAACCGATTTTGATAATTGGACTTATACGCTACGCGAAGCCGATTTGGGTGGTGTGAACAGACAGGCGCACCTGCTGTTGTTAACCGATTTTGATAATTGGACTTATACGCTACGCGAAGCCGATTTGGGTGGTGTGAACAGACAGGCGCACCTGCTGTTGTTAACCGATTTTGATAATTGGACTTATACGCTACGCGAAGCCGATTTGGGTGGTGTGAACAGACAGGCGCACCTGCTGTTGTTAACCGATTTTGATAATTGGACTTATACGCTACGCGAAGCCGATTTGGGTGGTGTGAACAGACAGGCGCACCTGCTGTTGTTAACCGATTTTGATAATTGGACTTATACGCTACGCGAAGCCGATTTGGGTGGTGTGAACAGACAGGCGCACCTGCTGTTGTTAACCGATTTTGATAATTGGACTTATACGCTACGCGAAGCCGATTTGGGTGGTGTGAACAGACAGGCGCACCTGCTGTTGTTAACCGATTTTGATAATTGGACTTATACGCTACGCGAAGCCGATTTGGGTGGTGTGAACAGACAGGCGCACCTGCTGTTGTTAACCGATTTTGATAATTGGACTTATACGCTACGCGAAGCCGATTTGGGTGGTGTGAACAGACAGGCGCACCTGCTGTTGTTAACCGATTTTGATAATTGGACTTATACGCTACGCGAAACATGCCCTAATCTAACCATCATAAGCTGGTAAATAAAAGGGAGAAAGACGTGGGGTTGGAAGACATACATCACACACACGCACACTTATTACAACATTGCCCTCGCGTAGAGGGTCCGAATAAATAATATACAGTCCCAAATGAATAATTACAGTCCAAATATGTACAAAACCCTAATTAATTAACAAATTAAATTAGGTAAGCTGTAAACTAGCATGCAAGCTAGGGACTGCCTCGACGCTGCTTCGGATGATGAATGATGCACGCTTGGGTTGCCTTGTGCGGAGAATCCCTTGCGATGTCCCGATTTGCCTCTGTTTGCAATTGTCCTTGGGATGCGTGCCAAACTCCGGAAGGTTGTTGACTCTTGATTTGCTGTAACAGAGAGCAAGAAAGGGGCATGGCAAAGTATTTTCACATATGTATGCATGACTACCCTTCAGGGAGTGTAGTCCTCGATCCTCGTGCCACTAATCACGCATATCGATGCATGATGGCCGAGGAGTCAGATTGCATGACTCAATATGAAATGAATGCACATATAAACATAATAAAACCTAAACTCCATCACGGATAATCCGGAGTGTCGGTGACCGGGAATTGAGACAAGTTCCGTCACTTAGAGTACGAAACGTCCATCGTTTCCCGTGCTCGGGCTAACTCCTATCCCAAACACAATGCAATATGCATGACATGCATGAATGCAATCCTAACATGCGACCTAGCATACACAATGCTATGAAATGGCATACACAATGCACGATGTAACGAGCATACACAATGCTCTAACATACGACCTAGCATACACAATGCTATGAAATGAAATGGCATACACAATGCAATATGGGCTTACACCAACGTGAGTGGACCTCAGCCACACTCACATAGGAGGCCATGAGATGAAAAATGAGACACTCGAAATGCATGCACACATGCACGCAAACCGAGGACCGAACCTAAGGCACGAATGCCACTCTACCAAAGCATGGCAAAGCATGGAATATGGCATACAAGCATGCAAATTTCAGTACCAAAATATGATGCAAAGTGACCCCAAAACATGGAAACATGGCACCCGATGCATGAAATGAGACCCGAAATGCAAAACTAGGCACACGCAATGGCCTATAGCTATACAAAGCATGCATTATTCGAACATGGAGTGTGAAGATAGATTCAAGGCAGCCTCAAAACAAGCATATTTACAGTTTTAAGCAAGGCCAAACAATGAACACAAATAGGACTAAGCTAGCATGCAAAAATGGCTCCAAAAGAGAGATAATGAAGCAAGTAGCAGCTGCTGGCCTTAAATGGCCAAGAGCCCTTCAACAAAGTTGAAGAGGAGCTCAAAATGAAGCTCTTTACAGTTTTCAACAAGCCACGGATTTAAATACAAATAGGCCTAAAACAATGTGCAAGAAATGGGCCAAAAGGGAGACAAAGAAGCAAGTGATGGTTGCTGGCTCCAAAAAGAGGAGGGCCCTTCAACAAAGAAGCAAGTGTTAAAAGAAAGCCTCAAACAGGGAGAGGCCCTTAAACAAACATGAAAAAGAGCTCAAAATAATGCTATTTTCAGTTAGGGTCGGAGCCCAAATATGCAAGAAAGTATAGCTTAGATTGTATGCAAAAATAGAGCCAAGAAGAGGAGAAAGAGACTTACCCTTGAAGACTAATCTTTGACAGCCTTTTGGACCAAGTTTGGGTGCTCCTAAGCTCTGAAAAACAGCCTCAAGCTGCTGGTATGGAGTATGGAGGCCTTGTGCTAAGGGGTGTAGGGTATAAATGGTGTAGGACTTGAGAGGTTTTGGTGCTTGGAAGAGGAAAAGAGGGAGGATCAATGCAAGAGGCTTAGGAAAAATTTTTGTAACCCTTAGATGGGAGTTGGGAAGAAAAAGGGGGGGAAAATGGGGGGGAAAGAATTCAAGTTTCCCCCCAAAAGTGCAGCCCCCCGGATACAAAATCTGGGGAGAAACAGAATGTATATCTGTAATGTACCAGAAGAGGGGATCATGGCCGGCTGGTTATTGAAGTTTCAGGTGGCCAGCCAGCTTTCCCCATGGCCGGCCGGCCAAGGGTCAAAAGTGTCAATCAAGATTAGTGGCCGGCCACCTCAGATTGGTGGCCTCCCATGTGTGCACAACACAACCATATAGTCAAAAACTGGAGAAAGTGAACCGGGAGAGAGAAAATGCCACTTTTATGAGGGGTTCAAAAGGGTCACACAGAATTACTGGCCGGCCATGTGATATTGGTGGCCTCCCAGGTGTGTACAACACAAATATGTGGTTTAGGGCAAGAAAAAGTGGCCTTAGGGTGGTCAACATTGGCTTTTAAGTGAGAAAAAACAGGCGACGGAGGGCGATGGAAGAATAAAATTGGTTGTCAGAACAATTGCTGGCCTCTCACCCTTCTACGACCTTCTTAACAATGAAACAGAGGTCCCTGCCAAAAATGAACCTAAACCGATGCAAAATGAAGGTTCGGGGGCCGAAACACGTAGCCCGAGGCCTTAAAAACTGACTGCTAGGCACCGGAAGTGGTGTTCGACCACGAAGTTGGTTTTTCGAGCCACAGTGTCCCTCAAAAGGGAGCAAATAAGATGCATGCCAAAAACCGGAGCAAACGGAGGTGGTTAAGCGGTCCCGAATCAAGGCACACGGCTAACGGCTCCGAAAAATCAAAAATCGGACTCCAAACGGGCAAAATGGCCTACGACCACGAAATGTAGCCTACGGCCACTGAGAGATGATCTACGAGACCTCTCCCTCCCTTCGGGAAGACAAAACAGAGAAAACAGAGCCTGGTTCGCAAATCGAGGCAAAGCATTAAAGAGTCCGAAAGTCCGGAGGCAAGGCTCACAGTCGAGACTCTGAAACCTCCGAATGAGCACAATATGCAACATCACCAAGCGCTCAATCGGCGACGTCTGAGTCTTAAGGTCGGTCAAAAATGGGGTGTCTGCAGAATGCAATAAACAAACGAAGTGGCACTTTAGAAAGCACCTCATGTAGTGAGTGGCACTAAACCGCTTTACTCTGACGGGGATCTCCCCTCCATTGTGTCCTTCGAACACTTACCTTCAACTTGCAGTACAAAGGTCCTGTAATGCTGACGAGGGGTAGCTTCTGCATGCAGAAACCACAAATGTCGTTTTCCTGCCTGATCACATTCACAACTTTCCCTCATTGCAAACATAGCCAAAATAACTTTGACGGGGAATGGTACTCAGGGAGAGCACTTCTAATCGCCATTATGGCCTGAATGAGGTGCTTAAGTTAAACTAATATCGTTAGGGCATAATTACTCAGTAAAACCTCTTTCTTGGAGGCTAAGCTAGATTAGTTTGAGTTAAACTTGGCCACTTAAGCCAGTGAAACGATTAGTTGCCTAAACTAATTAGTTCCTAGAACGAAAGAGAGGTGGTTGGAGATGGACGGAGAGAGTTAGACCTTGGGAGCTATAGAGAAAAGGAAAGGAAACGGGATGAAAATTAAAGGGAATTGAAATTCATCCTTTTGGGCTTGAGAATTGAACACTTAAGTGATTTAGATAACATTAAATGAGTTGCTTTTGTTAAACTAATATTGTTAAGCCCCAATTACTCAATAAATTATTATTATTTTTTCTGGAGGCCAATCAAGATTAGTTTGGGTTAAACTTGGTCACTCAAGCAAATGAAACAATTAGTTGGCTAAACTAATTAGTTCCCAGAACAAAACAGAGAACGATGGAGAAGGACGGGGAGAGTTAGAGAGAATCCTTCTTCCTGAGAGCTCAGAGGGAAAGTTAGAGCAAAGAAAAGGGAAATAGGACGTAAACGTAAATAACACTAAATGGGGATTAGGTTGAGAGCTTCTCACTCTACAATCTAGAGAGAGAGAGCTCCCTCCGTTGTTACCCATGGTGTTTTGAGGGTTCCTTATTAGATTTTTTGTCTGGTTTGGGTGGTCCTGTGTGTTGTTCTGAATCTGGTTTTTTTTTTTTCCAGTTTAGAAGGGTTTTAAGTGGTGTGGGTCGTTGCTGTTTTGGGTGGTGCTCTGTGTGCTGCCCACCAAAATTATTTGGTGCTCTGTTTCGGCTAGGGCTAGTCTTGATCTCGGTTTGGGTGTTCAAGTGTTGCCTGCTAGACTGCTTACGAAGATGGTGCTGGTCTCGGCTCGCTCCGGCGCCGGTTTCAAGCCTTGTTCTTCCCTGGCGGTGTGTGCATGGTTCAAGGAGTTTTTTTTGATCGGGGTATGTGGTGTTTCTTCCATGTGTCTATACCATGGAGCGATTTATCAAGGTTGTAGAATAGCTGCAGTTTGATCAGCCAGTTTGACGGTCTGGTTGTTACGACCTGGAGATGATTACAGATTATTAAGGTGGTGGTCTTTCAGAGGTCGCCGGTGATGTCTTCAGAGGTTGCTGTGCAAGTTTCTCTGGTACGGAAGTCTATTCCAATGTCGGATTGTCATTGTTGCTTGGGTTCTGGAGTTCCGTTTGTTTACCGATGAAGATCCAAGCTTGTCGGAGGTGGTTTACACCGGTGGCCATGGTGTTACATTTTTTTCGGGATTGTGGCTGCCGGCGAGTTTCAGTGGGTGTCCTGTCATGTTTCTCAATTGGTTTGTACTGGAGTTGCCTAGTAACGTTCTGCAACGAGGGAACCGGGTTGCTGCTTGCTCTTTGGCAGTATCCGGTGTTTTTCCTTGGTTTCGCCGGTCGACGTTGCAGGTCTCTAGCGTGGTTTCTGGGTAGTTATGGCGTTGTTCTGATTGATGAGCTAGCAGTCCTCAGTCGCTGGTGGTTCCGGGTTGGTGCAGTGGCCTGGACCGCTATGTGTGTTGGTTGCTGTTATGTTTGCCGGCGTTATAGTGAGTTAAGGTAGTGAAGGTGATGATGTGGGGCACACGTGTGTTAGCGCGCGTAGCATTTTTGTGAGACGCGTCATATTGTTTTGATATTTTCAGCCTCGGTTTCCCGCCTGATATTGCTTGGCAGCTGTAAAGCTTGATATTGGTGAACGTGTATTGTGCATGTGGGACGTGTATAGTGCTGAGGTTGGCACGAGTGCAAGTGGGTCGTGTGTTTGGGTGCATTGGAAAGTGTATCATTATAGGCCTGCTGATTCAATAGGTGGGCATGTTCTTTTTGGTATATATAATATTTTATATATAAATCTTGGTTAGTGAAGTCGTCTTTTTGGTTCAAAGTGGGGCAGGTTGTTTGTGAGTGCTATACATATAATATTTTATATGTACTTTTGTTAGAAATTTTGAAGTATAGTTGGCCACTATATTTTCTCACGTGGGTTGGTTCTGTATCTGGGACGATTTTTGTGCACAGGCTGATACAAGCGTTGGTCATCAAAATTCTGGATGATGCTTGGGCCCACATTTTAGTTAATGGGCTGGTAATAGTGTATTCAGTTGTGGGTTGGCTTCTTAGGCCCACGGCTAATTGTTCTTTATGATGATGTCCATGGTGTTCCCGGGGCAGTAATTGGGTATTTGGGCTCATTGATTTTTATGGACAAATTGCATATATTTATATGATTGGTGAGCCCATCATCATTTTCTGTTTAGCCACATTGTAGCGGGCCTTTTATAGTCGTTTTTCTCATGTTGATTGATCGTGTGATCCTCATGTGACTCGATATGAGGGTAGTTTTGAGCCATCTTCGCCAAGAGTGATTGGGGAGTCACTGCTATGGGGAGTAGTGGTTCGATGACTAGCCGAGTTAGAGACTGGGAGATGAGCGGGAAGATTGCTACCGATTTTCTGGTCGCTTCTTGTCTTCATGTGACCCATCCTAATTGATCATATTACCACGCCTGACATGGAGTGAAGAGGGCATTGCCGTGGGGTTTGAGGCTTGTGATCTACCACGGAAGGGACTGGGGGATGTGATGATTGCTCTCATGTTTTGTTGGCTATGTATTGGTTTGTTGCAGCGGGGTTATTGTTTTTTCACTAAACTTCTCAAGACCGTTGATTATGGTGATTGTCTATGCAGGCTTCATGTGACTCAGCCAGGATCTTTCATGGGATAGATCTTTTCTTTCGTCATGGCTTTGGTTGAGTGGCTAGGATGTCACGGCTATGAGAAACAAGATCCTTATTGGATTCCATGCTTTCATCCGAGGTAGAGACTGGGAGCAAGCAGGGGCAGTTATCATTTCTCGATTGGTCTAGTTGGATGTTTAGTTAGTTACATTTGTATTGTATGTTCGTTTGTTATGTTTTATGAGTCTGTGGTGTGTTTGTTTATTTGCCCATATATCCACCCCAAGTTTCCATCTATTATCTCTAATGGTAGGGGTTACTTGGGGACAAAAAGGATATATGGGCAAAGTGGGATTCTTGTTTTTGTTATGTTGTTGTTCTCTCGCTTTTGCGAGGGTGGCTTTGTATTGTAGGATGTCCAGTGGCAGTTTTATGTTGTTTTTTTTATTTTGTTTCGTCTATTATTTGTTGTAGGGCGTACCTGGGGTATGCCCCTTGTAAACTTGTACATTTTATTGTCTTTTTTTATGACTTACTTACCCAAAAAAAAAAAAAAAAGAGAACCTCTTCTCTCTTGTTCAGGGGTTAGACAATTTAGACAACATTTTCAGAGATTGAGCTTTAGGGTTAGGGTTTACATATATCCTCTATCTCTATATCTCTCTCTCTCTTGTGTTTAGTGTGTGTTTAGTCTTATTTTTGTCCACAAACACCCACCATCACACCTTTTCTTAGTTGCTGAGGTGCCAGAGGTCTTTCCTTGAAGCTTTTGGACTGGTTTGGAACCAAAAGAGCTGCTGGAACATTGTTTGTGAAGAGGGTCTACAAGGGTAAGACTTTTGTCCCTTTTTACCCCATTTTTGCAAAGCTTTTTAGCCTATCTTGCATCTATTTTTGAGCTTAGCATATAACATATAAAAGTCTTGTTTTTGTCTGCTCTAAATAGTTTGTTAAGGGTGTTTTAAGCTTTGGGGTTGTTTGACCCCTCTTAAGGCTTGTTTGGCCTTTGTTTTGTGCCATTTTGGTTGAGCTCCGGGACCATTGCGTTTGGGCCTCCTCACCACTGAAATCTTGAGGGATTTCAGAGGTGAGGATGGTGCCTTGAGGTCCTAGGAAGGAGAGGGCCACCCCCTCTCCTTGTTGTCCTTGAAAAGGGCCATTTTTGCCTCATGAGGGAGCATCTAGTTTAAGTGTGTGTTGACCATGCCTTGACTGATATTTACGCTTATTATGTCATGATATAGCTCTGTTTTTAGTTGGTTTTGGTACACCCTATTATCTGGTTATCGATGAGATTCTGAACCTCATGACGAAGGCGGTAGCAATGATTGGTGCC
>NW_021024612.1:29918-51634 GCF_004153795.1 Camellia sinensis | reverse complement strand
GGTATTTGACCAGCCAGTCCTCATTAACTAACACCCTATCAATTTTAGTAGCAATATAGTCACCATCAGCTCTTTTATTAGCCCAAGTAAATTGACAACCACCATACGAGAGATCCGTCAAATCAGATGAGTTAATACATGTGTTAAATTCTTCATTGTCATTAGACCAAACCGAAGAGCCCCCTATTTTTTCCTGACGATATCTTATGGCATTGAAATCACCCAGGAAAATACAGGGGGAATTGGACTTAACATGGGAGATGTGAACCATTTTTTCAAAAAATGTTTTCCTCACAGTATGTTTATTATCAGCATAAACAAATGTTGCAAAAATACTGGCTTTAGTGGCACGAAACAAGATTTCACAAAAGATGTGTTGGTTAGACATCAAGCACAGTTTGACATCACAAAGTTCACTGTTCCAACACACCCACACCCTACCAGATTCAGTTGGTTGGGAGTTAGACAAAAAAGACCAATTTTAGATAACATTAAATGAGTTGCTTTTGTTAAACTAATATCGTTAAGCCACAATTACTCAATAAATTATTATTATTTTTTTTTGGAGGCCAATCAAGATTAGTTTGGGTTAAACTTGGTCACTTAAGCAAATGAAACAACTAGTTGCCTAAACTTTTTTTTTGAGTGAATCTTAGTTGCCTAAACTAATCAGTTCTTAGAACAAAACAGAGAACGATGGAGAAGGGCGGGGAGAGTTAGAGAGAATCCTTCTTCGTGAGAGCTCGGAGGGAAAGTTAGAGCAAAGAAAAGGGAAATAGGATGAAAATTGAGGGGAATTCAAATTCATCATTTTGGAGTTGAGAATTGAACAGTTAGGTGATGTAGAAAACATGACATGGGCTGCTTAAGTTAAAGTAATATCATTAAGTTACAATTAGGTGAATTACAAAACCTCAAACAAGGTGCCTAAGCTACAATTTCTCAGTAAATTCTCTTTCTTGGAGGCCAAGCGTGATTAGCTTGAGTTAAACTTGGCCAC
This sequence comes from Camellia sinensis, assembly GCF_004153795.1. Classification (NCBI taxonomy): domain Eukaryota; kingdom Viridiplantae; phylum Streptophyta; class Magnoliopsida; order Ericales; family Theaceae; genus Camellia; species Camellia sinensis. The sequence goes on along the minus strand of NW_021024612.1, from coordinate 50,634 downwards.
ATAAGCTAATGAAACCGTTAGTTGCCTAAGCTAGTTCGTTCCTAGAGCAAAAGAGTGAGGGATGTAGAAGTACGGAGAGAGAACGATGGAGAAGGACGAGGAGAGTTAGAGAGAATCCTTCTTCCTGAGAGCTAGGAGGGAAAGTTAGGGCAAAGAAAAGGGAAATAGGATGAAAATTGAGGGGATTTCAAATTCATCATTTTGGAGTTGAGAATTGAACAGTTAGGTGATATAGAAAACATTACATGGGCTGCTTAAGTTAAAGTAATGTCGTTGAGTTACAATTAGGTGATTTACAGAACCTCAAACAAGGTTCCTAAGTTAAACTAATAACGTTAAGCTACAATTGCTCAGTAAATTCTCTTTTTTGGAGGCCAAGCGTGATTAGCTTGAGTTAAACTTGGCCACATAAGCTAATGAAACCGTTAGTTGCCTAAGCTAGTTCGTTCCTAGAGCAAAAGAGTGAGGGATGTAGAAGTACGGAGAGAGAACGATGGAGAAGGACGAGGAGAGTTAGAGAGAATCCTTCTTCCTGAGAGCTCGGAGGGAAAGTTACGCCAAGCTGCGTTTAGGATCGTTGTCCTCCGGGACTTTCTTAGGTTGCGCCGAGCACGCGCCTGATAGTTTGTTTCGGACTTCCTCTCAAGATTTCAACTGGTTTGAGTGTCCGTTTCCTCACACGATTTCAGCGTGTTTGGAATATATCCTAGGTTGCGTCGGGTACGCACCTGGGCGGTTTGTTTTCGTACCTCCTCTCACAATTTCAACGTGTTTGGAATTTATCCCAGGTTGCGTCGGTCGTGTACGCACCTAGGCGGTTTGTTTTCGGACCTCCTGTCATGATTTTAGCGTGGTTTGAGTGTCCCTTTCCTTACATGATTTCAGCGTTTTTGGAATTCATCTAAGGTTGCGTTATGTATGCACCTAGGCGGTTGTTTTCATGCCTCTTCTCACGATTTCAGCATGGTTAGAGTGTTCTTTTCCTCACACGATTTCAGCGTGTTTGGAATTCATCTCACGTTGCGTTGTGTATGCACCTAGGTGGTTGTTTTCGGGCCTCTTCTCACGATTTCAGCGTGGTTAGAGTGTTCTTTTCCTCACACGATTTTCAGCGTGTTTGGAATTCATCTCAGGTTGCGTTGTGTATGCACTTAGACGTTTGTTTTCGAGCCTCTTCTCGTAATTTCAGCGTGGTTAGAGTGTTCTTTTCCTCACACGATTTCAGCGTGTTTGGAATTCATCTCAGGTTGTGTTGTGTATGCACTTAAACGTTTGTTTTCAAGCCTCTTCTCGCGATTTCAGCGTGGTTAGAGTGTTCTTTTCCTCACACGATTTCAGCGTGTTTGGAATTCGTCTCAGGTTGCGTTGTGTATACACCTAGGTGGTTGTTTTTGGGCCTCTTCTCATGATTTCAGCGTGGTTTGAGTGTTCCTTTCCTCACACGATTTCAACGTGTTTGGAATTTATCCCAGGTTGCATCGTGTACGCACTTGGGCGTTTTGTTTTTGACCTCCTCTCACGATTTCAGCGTGTTTGGAATTCATCTCAGGTTGTGTTGTGTATGCACCTAGGCGGTTGTTTTCGAGCCTCTTCTCGCGATTTCATCGTGGTTAGAGTGTTCTTTTTCCTCACACGATTTCAGCGTGTTTGGAATTCATCTCAGGTTGTGTTGTGTATGCACCTAGGCGGTTGTTTTCGGGCCTCTTCTCACGATTTCAGCGTGGTTAGAGTGTTCTTTTCCTCACACGATTTCAGCGTGTTTGGAATTCGTCTCAGGTTGCGTTGTGTATACACCTAGGTGGTTGTTTTCGGGCCTCTTCTCATGATTTCAGCGTGGTTTGAGTGTTCCTTTCCTCACACGATTTCAACGTGTTTGGAATTTATCCCAGGTTGCATCGTGTACGCACTTGGGCGTTTTGTTTTTGACCTCCTCTCACGATTTCAGCGTGTTTGGAATTCATCTCAGGTTGTGTTATGTATGCACCTAGGCGGTTGTTTTCGAGACTCTTCTCGCGATTTCATCGTGGTTAGAGTGTTCTTTTTCCTCACACGATTTCAGCGTGTTTGGAATTTATCTCCGGTTGCGTGGAACGCACTCCTGATTAGTTTTCTTTGCTCTTCCTCCTCTCACGATTCCAGCATGGTTAGAGTGCGTTACCCCATTTGCATTTATTGCTTTATCTGTTACATCCATTGCATCATATCTATTTTATTCTAGTCTAAGAGACCTTAAATCCTCTAAAGGTGCAATTCCTTTGGTGTTTGTCGTGCCCAAACGACTTCCGGTGGTCTGGTATAGCCACCTGCCTGTGTTTGCAGTGAGTTCCTAGGAGACCAACTGAGACGGTGGAAACTAGAGTTCGAATGGCTCATGCCTAGAACGCAAAGGTTTGGGATTTCTGAGACTAAAGTCTAGTTTAAATACCCAGGGGTATATCATCGGCTTGAAATCTGTATGGCAGCCCCATAGATTGAGATAGCATGTGTATGCGCCTCAATTCTGGATACTGAACCAGCCTAGTCTGTCACCTTGTTGGAGAATAGGGAAAGCTGCGACCATAGTCAGGGAGAAAAGTAGTACCTGCGGTTCAACCGAGAAGAAGGGAAAGGTCCCCAGCAGCATGAGGTAGGTCATTGCCAATTGCCCCTGTAAGGTACCTTTACTTCCTAGCTATTACATTGCATAACATTGCATAAATCCTGAATTATCAAACCGGCTTCGCGTAGCGTATAAGTCCAATTATCAAAATCGGTTAACAACAGCAGGTGCGCCTGTCTGTTCACACCACCAAATCGGCTTCGCGTAGCATATAAGTCCAATTATCAAAATCTTCCTGTATAACATTTTGCATCCTGCCCCTGAACTACGCTGGTTTGATTCCTTGCAATGCGGGTTCAACCAACTACATCTGTATTTTGTTTGTTTGTCTAAGTCTTCGGCCTTGCCAAAAATGGGTCGTCTCTAGGCTTTGACATTCACTCCCGTCACTTCTTGACTTCCGAGTTCTGTCAAAGAGGGGCAATTGTAGACACTCCATTTTTGACCGACCTTAAGACTCAGACCTCATCGATTGAGTGCTCAGTGATTGCACATGTTGTGCTCGTTTCGAGGTTTCAGAGTTCTTGGCTGAGAGCCTCGCCACCAGACCTCGGGACCCTTTGTGCTTTGACTCGGTCCGCGGACCATGTCTTGTTTTCTCTTCCCGAAGGGAGGAAGAGGTCTTGTAGACCATCTCTCAGTGGTCATAGACTACTTTTCGTGGTCGTAGACCACTGTTCCCATTTGGAGACTAGATTTCGATTTTCGGAGCCGTCGGCCGTGCGCCTCTCGGCTCGGGACAGCTTAACATTCTCCGTTTGGAACGATTTTTGGAACACACCTTGTTTCCTCTATCTAGAGGGATACTGTGGTCTGGAAGACCACTTTTGTGATCGTACGCCACTTTTGATGCTTAGCAGCTGGTTTTTGAGGCTCCCGGCCGTGTGTCTTGCCTCCCGAACCCTCATCTTGCATCTGTTTTAGTTTGTCTTGGGTACAAACCTTACTTTCCATGTTTGGTGGTACAAGGGTGGGAAGTCAGCTTTTATCCTTGGAAACCACTTTTCTCCCCGCCAGCCGATTTTCTGGTCGGGAAACTGGTTTTCTTGGTCTGTAGGCCACATTTTCTGATTTCCCACCCCACCATTGGCTTGCTTTCAGTGTGGAGACCACCAATTCCCCATTTTTGACCACCCTTAAGACTTGGGCACTACTGATGGTCTACTTGATAGAGAAATGTGTGCAGGGCAAAAGTTCAGTTTTTTTTTTTTTTTTTTTTTGAGTAAGAAATAAATAAAACAAGAAAATTTACACGATTACAAGAGGTATACCCCAGGCCCTACCCCAAAATACAACGACAACGCCCAAACTAAAAAGAAAAGAAAAAACTGGCACCAAAAAAGGCTAGCCAACAAGGAGAGAGACAAATCTCAATTTCATACCCCTTTTGGACCAAAACAATTTGGATCAAAAGATTTTAGACCTTGAAACCCTCTCTTTCAAAATGTTTTGAAAATAAAGTTTCTACGACGTTCCGACATTCGCATTTTGTTAAATGTCGTGCTTTTCGGTAAATCGAGCAAGGACAAAGTGGAAATGAATGAAAGAGAGATGAAATCTTTTAAAACACTTTGTTTAGGGGTTTGGAGTTGAAGAAAAGAGGAAAGGAGAGAAGAAAACTAGTTTGGGAGAAGTTTGGCATGAACCCGGGTAGGACCAAAACTGCACGGCTTCACCAAAATAGGCATAACTTTTTGCACAGTTGGAATTTTGATGCAAGGATGCCACCATTGGAAAGATTACTTCCGGGGCTTCAATTTGGACACAAGAATGACCTGAAAAAGAGTTCAAATGAAGGATTTATGGCCATTTGAAGTTGGACCTGGAAAGTAGAATTTTCCTGCCGACCCGAAAAACTAGCTGGCCGACCACCTTCTCTGAAAAATTGGTCGGTTGACCAGAAAAAGTGGTCGGCCATTTTTCTGGTTGGCGACCTTCCTGTAGATTTTGAAGAGTCTGTGGATGCCAGCTGTGCCAGCTGGAGTGCACAGATTGCATCCTCCATACACGTGTATAGAGGGATGGCATCCAAACTCTAAGCTTCTCCAAGAAGCTTTAGCTCATGTTTTTCTATAACATGGGAGGCCTCTCTCCCTTCTCCAGGTTCTGAAATTTTGTGGAAGGCAAAATACATATCTCTCTCTATATCTCTATATTTTAGCTCAAAGTGTGTATTGTTCTTGACCTATTGCACCACACCTCATAGCCATACACCTCCACCATTGATCTGAGGTTCTTAGAGCGTATTTTCAGAGGTCAAAGAGTTGGTTTTTGGTCCCAAAACTTGCTGGTTTTGCTAAGCTTCAAGGGTAACTCCTTTTCCCTCTTTTTAAGCTCTATATTTATCATTCTCTTAGCCATACTTGCATGCATATTTAGGCTTTGTTGTCAACTGAAAAAAGCTTCATGTTTAAGTGTTTTTCATGTTTGTTTAAGGCTCTTTTGGTGTTGAGGGTCATCTACCCTCTTGGCCTTCCTACCACTGAAATCCAGTGGATTTTTAGTGGTGAGAATGTGGCTTTGAGGGCCTAAATCAGAGAGGGGTGACCCTCTCTCTTGTTGTCTTGTTTACTAGCATTTTTGGCCTACCAAAGGAGCATATGTTTATACCATTTGGAGGCCTAGTTCAGGAACTTTTTGGTAACTTCTAGGACCTGCCTAGGCTCTGACCATGGCTGGTTTGGTCCGCTTTTGCTTGCTTCTTGCATGTGTAGAGTAATTCCTTTCATGGCTTATCAAAAGAGCATGTCATTCTTGCATGTATTGGTCTTGTTTCAGTGGGTTTTTGGCTATCAAAAGAGCATGTCATCCCGTTTCATTTTATTTTCTCTAACTTTCTCTTCTAGCTCCCAAGGAGAAAGTTTCTCTCTAACTCTCTCCGTCCATCTCCAACCACCTCTCTTTCGTTCTAGGAACTAATTTGTTTAGGCAACTAATCGTTTCACGGGCTTAAGTGGCCAAGTTTAACTCAACCTAATCTAGCTTAGCCTCCAAGAAAGAGGTTTTACTGAGTAATACTTGCTTAACGATATTAGTTTAACTTAAGCACCTCATTTACGGTTTTCTAAATCACCCTAGTGTTCAACTCTCACTTAGAAAAGGATGATTTAGAATTCCCGTTAATTTTCATCCCTATTTACCATTCTTTTCTCAAACTTTCCCTTCTAGCTCTCACGAAGAAAGTTTTTCTCTCTAAAACTCTCCGTACTTCTACATCCCTCTCTCTTTTGCTCTAGGAACGAACTAGCTTAGGCAACTAACAGTTTGACTAGCTTAAGTGGCCAAGTTTAACTCAAACTAATCACGCTTGGCCTCCAAGATAGAGAATTTACTGAGAAATTGTAGCTTAACGTGAGTAGTTTACCATAGGCACCTTGTTTGAGGTTCTGTAAATCACCTAATTGTAACTCAATGATATTACTTTAACTTAAGCAGCCCATGTAATGTTATCTACATCACCTGACTGTTCAATTCTCAACTCCAAAATGATGAATTTGAATTCCCCTCAATTTACATCCTATTTCCCTTTTCTTTGCTCTAACTTTCCCTCCGAGCTCTCAGGAAGAAGGATTCTCTCTAACTCTCCCCGTCCTTCTCCATCGTTCTCTGTTTTGTTCTAAGAACTAATTAGTTTAGGAAACTAATTGTTTCATTTGCTTAAGTGACCAAGTTTAACCAAAACTAATCTTGATTGGCCTCTAAAAAAAATAATAACAATTTATTGAGTAATTGGGGATTAACGATATTAGTTTAACAAAAGAAACTCATTTAATGTTATCTAAATCACCTAAGTGTTCAATTCTCAAGTCCAAAAGGATGAATTTCAATTCCCTTACTTACCAAAAAAAAAAAATTTCAATTCCCTATACTTTTCATCCCGTTTCATTTCCTTTTCTCTAACTTTCTCTTCCAGCTCCCAAGGAGAAAGTTTCTCTCTAACTCTCTCCGTCCATCTCCAACCACCTCTCTTTCGTTCTAGAAACTAATTAGTTTAGGCAACTAATCGTTTCACGGGCTTAAGTGGCTAAGTCTAACTCAAACTAATCTTGCTTAGCCTCCAAGAATGAGGTTTTACTGAGTAATTGTGCCCTAACGATGTTAGTTTAACTTAAGCACCTCATTTACGATTTTCCAAATCACCCTAGTGTTCAACACTCAATTAGAAATGGATGATTTAGAATTCCCGTTAATTTTCATCCTATTTACCATTCTTTTCTCAAACTTTCTCTTCTAGCTCTCACGAAAAAAGTTTTTCTCTCTAAAACTCTTCGTACTTCTGCATCCCTCTCTCTTTTTCTCTAGGAATGAACTAGCTTAGGCAACAAACAGTTTCATTAGCTTAAATGGCCAAGTTTAACTCAAGCTAATCACGCTTGGCCTCCAAGAAAGAGAATTTACTGAGAAATTGTAGCTTAACGTGATTAGTTTACCATAGGCACCTTGTTTGAGGTTCTGTAAATCACCTAATTGTAACTCAATGATATTACTTTAACTTAAGCAGCCCATGTAATGTTTTCTACATCACCTGACTGTTCAATTCTCAACTCCAAAATGATGAATTTGAATTCCCCACAATTTACATCCTATTTCCATTTTCTTTGCTCTAACTTTCCCTCCGAGCTCTCAGGAAGATGGATTCTCTCTAACTCTCCCCGTCCTTCTCCATCGTTCTCTGTTTTGCTCTAAGAACTAATTAGTTTAGGCAGCTAATTGTTTCATTTGCTTGAGTGACCAAGTTTAACCCAAACTAATCTTGATTGGCCTCTTAAAAAAATAATAATAATTTATTGAGTAATTGGGGCTTAACGATATCAGTTTAACAAAAGAAACTCATTTAATGTTATCTAAATCACCTAAGTGTTCAATTCTCATGTCCAAAACGATGAATTTCAACTCCCTTTAATTTTCAACCCGTTTCCTTGGCTTAGGTGGCCAAGCTTAACTCAAACTAATCTTGCTTAGCCTCCAAGAAAGAGGTTTTACTAGGTAATTGTGGCTTAACGATATTAGTTTAACTTAAGCACCTCATTTACGGTTTTCTAAATCACCCTAGTGTTCAACACTCAATTAGAAAATGATGATTTAGAATTCCGTTAATTTTCATCCTACTTACCATTCTTTTCTCAAACTTTCTCTTCTAGCTCCCACGAAGAAAGTTTTTCTCTCTAAAACTCTCCGCACTTCTACATCCCTCTCTCTTTTGCTCTAGGAACGAACTAGCTTAGGCAACTAACAGCTTCATTAGCTTCAGTGGCCAAGTTTAACTCAAGCTAATCACGCTTGGCCTCCAAGAAAGAGAATTTACGTTGAAATTGTAGCTTAACGTTATTAGTTTTACTTAGGCACCTTGTTTGAGGTTCTGTAAATCACCTAATTGTAACTCAACAATATTACTTTAACTTAAGCAGCCCATGTAATGTTTTCTACATCACCTAACTGTTCAATTCTCAACTCCAAAATGATGAATTTGAATTCCCCTAAACTTTCATCCTATTTCCCTTTTCTTTGCTCTAACTTTCCCTCCGAGCTCTCAGGAAGATGGATTCTCTCTAACTCTCCCCGTCCTTCCCCATCGTCCTCTGTTTTGTTCTAGGAATTAATTAGTTTAGGCAACTAATTGTTTCATTTGCTTAAGTGACCAAGTTTAATCCAAACTAATCTTGATTGGCCTCTAAAAAAAAAAAAAAAATTTATTGAGTAATTATGGCTTAACGATATTAGTTTAACAAAAGCAACTCATTTAATGTTATCTAAATCACCTAAGTATTCAATTCTTAAGTTCAAAAGGATGAATTTCAATTCCCTTTAACTTTCATCCCGTTTCCTTTCCTTTTCTCTAACTTTCTCTTTTAGCTCCCAAGGAGAAAGTTTCTCTCTAACTCTCTCCGTCCATCTCCAACCACCTCTCTTTCATTCTAGGAACTAATTAGTTTAGGCAACTAATCGTTTCACGGGCTTAAGTGGCCAAGTTTAACTCAAACTAATCATGCTTAGCCTCCAAGAAAGAGGTTTTACTGAGTAATTGTGGCTTAACGATATTAGTTTAACTTAAGCACCTCATTTACGGTTTTCTAAATCACCTTAGTGTTCAACACTCAATTAGAAAATGATGATTTAGAATTCCGTTAATTTTCATCCTACTTACCATTCTTTTCTCAAGTTTTCTCTTTCAGCTGTCACAAAGAAAGTTTTTTTCTCTAAAACTCTCCGTACTTCTACATCCCTCTCTCTTTTGCTCTAGGAATGAACTAGCTTAGGCAACTAACAGTTTGATTAGCTTAAGTGGCCAAGTTTAACTCAAACTAATCACCCTTGGCCACCAAGATAGAGAATTTACTGAGAAATTGTAGCTTAACGTTATTAGTGTAACTTAGGCACCTTGTTTGAGGTTCTGTAAATCACCTAATTGTAACTCAACGATATTACTTTAACTTAGGCAGCCCATGTAATGTTTTCTACATCACCTAACTGTTCAATTCTCAACTCCAAAATGATGAATTTGAATTCCCCTCAATTTTCATGCTATTTCCCTTTTCTTTGCTCTAACTTTCCCTCCGAGCTCTCAGGAAGATGGATTCTCTCTAACTCTCCCCGTCCTTCCCCATCGTTCTCTGTTTTGTTGTAGGAACTAATTAGTTTAGGCAACTAATTGTTTCATTTGCTTAAGTGACCAAGGTTAATCCAAACTAATCTTGATTGGCCTCTACAAAAAATAATAATAATTTATTGAGTAATTGTGGCTTAACGACAGTAGTTTAACAAAAGCAACTCATTTAATGTTATCTAAATCACCTAAGTGTTCAATTCTCAAGTCCAAAAGGATGAATTTCAATTCCCTTTAATTTTCATCCCGCTTCCTTTCCTTTTCTCTAACTTTCTCTTCTAACTCCCAAGGAGAAAGTTTCTCTCTAACTCTCTCCGTCCATCTCCAACCACCTCTCTTTCGTTCTAGGAACTAATTAGTTTAGGTAACTAATCGTTTCACTGGCTTAAGTGGCCAAGTTTAACTCAAACTAATCTAGCTTAGCCTCCAAGAAAGAGGTTTTACCGAGTAATTGGGGCTTAACGATATTAGTTTAACCTTAAGCACCTCATTTACGGTTTTCTAAATCTCCCTAGTGTTCAACTCTCAATTAGAAAAGGATGATTTAGAATTCCCGTTAATTTTAATCCTATTTACCATTCTTTTCTCAAACTTTCTCTTCTAGCTCTCACGAAGAAAGTTTTTCTCTCTAAAACTCTCCGTACTTCTGCATCCCTCTCTCTTTTGCTCTAGGAACGAACTAGCTTAGGCAACTAACGGTTTCATCAGCTTAAGTGGCCAAGTTTAACTCAAGCTAATCACGCTTGGCCTCCAAGAAAGAGAATTTACTGAGAAATTGTAGCTTAACGTTATTATAGGTTCTGTAAATCACCTATTTATAACTCAACGGTATTACTTTAACTTAAGCAGCCCATGTAATGTTTTCTACATCACCTAACTGTTCAATTCTCAACTCCAAAATGATGAATTTGAATTCCCAGCTTAACGTTATTAGTTTAACTTAGGCACCTTGTTTGAGGTTCTGTAAATCACCTATTTATAACTCAACGGTATTACTTTAACTTAAGCAGCCCATGTAATGTTTTCTACATCACCTAACTGTTCAATTCTCAACTCCAAAATGATGAATTTGAATTCCCCTCAATTTTCATCCTATTTCCCTTTTCTGTGCTCTAACTTTCCCTCCGAGCTCTCAGGAAGATGGATTCTCTCCAACTCTCCCCGTCCTTCCCCATCGTTCTCTGTTTTGTTCTAGGAACTAATTAGTTTAGGCAACTAATTGTTTCATTTGCTTAAGTGACCAAGTTTAACGCAAACTAATCTTGATTGGCCTCTAAAAAAAATAATAATAATTTATTGAGTAATTGTGGCTTAACGATATTAGTTTAACAAAAGCAAATCATTTAATGTTATCTAAATCACCTAAGTGTTCAATTCTCAAGTCCAAAAGGACAAATTTCAATTCCCTTTAATTTTCAACCCATTTCCTTTCCTTTTCTCTAACTTTCTCTTCTAGCTCCCAAGGAGAAAGTTTCTCTCTAACTCTCTCCGTCCATCTCCAACCACCTCTCTTTCATTCTAGGAACTAATTAGTTTAGCCAACTAATCGTTTCACGGGCTTAAGTGGCCAAGTTTAATTCAAACTAATCTTGCTTAGCCTCCAAGAAAGAGGTTTTACTGAGTAATTGTGGCTTAACGATATTAGTTTAACTTAAGCACCTCATTTACGATTTTCTAAATCACCCTAGTGTTCAACACTCAATTAGAAAATGATGATTTAGAATTCCGTTAATTTTCGTCCTACTTACCATTCTTTTCACAAACTTTCTCTTCTAGCTCTCACGAAGAAAGTTTTTCTTTCTAAAACTGTCCGTGCTTCTACATCCCTCTCTCTTTTGCTCTAGGAACGAGCTAGCTTAGGCAGCTAACAGTTTCATTAGCTTAAGTGGCCAAGTTAGCTAATCACGCTTGGCCTCCAAGAAAGAGAATTTACTGAGAAATTGTAGCTTAACGTTATTAGTTTAACTTAGGCACCTTGTTTAAGGTTTTGCAAATCACCTAATTGTAACTCAACGATATTACTTTAACTTCTACATCACCTAATTGTTCAATTCTCAACTCCAAAATTTAAATTTGAATTTCCCTTTTCTTTGCTCTAACTTTCCCTCCAAGCTCTCAGGAAAATGGATTCTCTCTAACTCTCCCGTCCTTCTCGATCGTTCTCTGATTTGTTCTAGCAACTAATTGTTTCATTTGCTTAAGTGACCAATATTAACCCAAACTAATCTTGATTGGCCTCCAAAAATAATAATAATAATTTATTGAGTAATTGTAGCTTAACGATATTAGTTTAACAAAAGCAACTCATTTAATGTTATCTAAATCACCTAAGTGTTCAATTCTCAAGTTCAAAAGGATGAATTTCAATTCCCTTTAACTTTCATCCCGTTTCCTTTCCTTTTCTCTAACTTTCTCTTTTAGCTCCCAAGGAGAAAGTTTCTCTCTAACTCTCTCCGTCCATCTCCAGCCACCTCTCTTTCGTTGTAGGAACTAATTAGTTTAGGCAACTAATCGTTTCACGGGCTTAAGTGGCCAAGTTTAACTCAAACTAATCTTGCTTAGCCACCAAGAAAGAGGTTTTACTGAGAAATTGTGGCTTAACGATATTAGTTTGACTTAAGCACCTCATTTACGGTTTTCTAAATCACCCTAGTGTTCAACACTCAATTAGAAAATGATGATTTAGAATTCCGTTAATTTTCATCCTACTTACCATTCTTTTCTCAAACTTTCTCTTCCAGCTCTCACGAAGAAAGTTTTTCTCTCTAAAACATTCCGCACTTCCATATCCCTCTCTCTTTTGCTCTAGGAACGAACTAGCTTAAGCAACTAACAGTTTCATTAGCTTAAGTGGCCATGTTTAACTCAAACTAATCACGCTTGGCCTCCAAGAAAAAGAATTTACTGGGAAATTGTAGCTTAACGTTATTAGTTTAACTTAGGCACCTTGTTTGAGGTTCTGTAAATCACCTAATTGTAACTCAACGATATTACTTTAACTTAAGCAGCTCATGTAATGTTTTCTACATCAACTAACTGCTCAATTCTCAACTCCAAAATGATGAATTTGAATTCCCCTCAATTTTCATCCTATTTCCCTTTTCTTTGCTCTAACTTTCCCTCCGAGCTCTCAGGAAGAAGGATTCTCTCTAACTCTCCCCGTTCTTCTCCATCGTTCTCTGTTTTGTTCTAGGAACTAATTAGTTTAGGCAACTAATTGTTTCATTTGCATAAGTGACCAAGTTTAACCCAAACTAATCTTAATTGGCATCTAAAAAAAATAATAATAATTTATTGAGTAATTGTGGCTTAACGACATTAGTTTAATTAAAGCAACTCATTTATTGTTATCTCAATCACCTAAGTGTTCAATTCTCAAGTCCAAAAGGATGAATTTCAATTCCCTTTAATTTTCATCCCGTTTCCTTTCCTTTTCTCTAACTTTCTCTTCTAGCTCCCAAGGAGAAAGTTTCTCTCTAACTCTCTCCGTCCATCTCCAACCACCTCTCTTTCGTTCTAGGAACTAATTAGTTTTAGGTAACTAATCGTTTCACTGGCTTAAGTGGCCAAGTTTCACTCAAACTAATCTAGCTTAGCCTCCAAGAAAGAGGTTTTACCGAGTAATTGTGGCTTAACGATATTAGTTTAACTTAAGCACCTCATTTACGTTTTCTAAATCTCCCTAGTGTTCAACTCTCAATTAGAAAGGAATGATTTAGAATTCTCGTTAATTTTCATCCTATTTACCATTCTTTTCTCAAACTTTCTCTTCTAGCTCTCACGAAGAAAGTTTTTCTCTCTAAAACTCTCCGAACTTCTATATCCCTCTCTCTTTTGCTCAAGGAACGAACTAACTTAGGCAACTAACAGTTTCATCAGCTCAAGTGGCCAAGTTTAACTCAAGCTAATCACGCTTGGCCTCCAAGAAAGAGAATTTATTGAGAAATTGTAGCTTAACGTTATTAGTTTAACTTAGGCACCTTGTTTGAGGTTCTGTAAATCACCTAATTATAACTCAACGATATTACTTTAACTTAAGCAGCCCATGTAATGTTTTCTACATCACCAAACTGTTCAATTCTCAACTCCAAAATGATGAATTTGAATTCCCCCCAATTTTCGTCCTATTTCCCTTTTCTTTGCTCTAACTTTCCCTCCGAGCTCTCAGGAAGATGGATTCTCTCTAACTAATTGTTTCATTTGCTTAAGTGACCAAGTTTAACCCAAACTAATCATGATGATTGTCCAAAAAAAATAATAATAATTTATTGAGTAATTGTGGCTTAACGTTATTAGTTTAACAAAAGCAACTCATTTAATGTTATCTAAATCACCTAAGTGTTCAATTCTCAAGTTCAAAAGGATGAATTTCAATTCCCTTTAATTTTCATCCCGTTTCCTTTCCTTTTCTCTAACTTTCTCTTCTAGTTCCCAAGGAGAAAGTTTCTCTCTAACTCTCTCCGTCCATCTCCAACCACCTCTCTTTCGTTCTAGGAACTAATTAGTTTAGGCAACTAATCGTTTCACGAGCTTAAGTGGCCAAGTTTAACTCAAACTAATCTTGCTTAGCCTCTAAGAAAGAGGTTTTACTGAGTAATTGTGGCTTAACGATATTAGTTTAACTTAAGCACCTCATTTACAGTTTTCTAAATCACCCTAGTGTTCAACACTCAATTAGAAAATGATGATTTAGAATTCCGTTAATTTTCATCCTACTTACCATTCTTTTCTCAAACTTTCTCTTCCAGCTCTCGCGAAGAAAGTTTTTCTCTCTAAAACTCTCCGTACTTCTACATCCCTCTCTCTTTTGCTCTAGGAACGAACTAGCTTAGGCAACTAACGGTTTCATGAGCTTAAATGGCCAAGTTCAACTCAAATTAATCACGCTTGGCCTCCAAGAAAGGGAATTTACTGAGAAATTGTAGCTTAACGTTATTAGTTTAACTTAGGCACCTTGTTTGAGGTTCTGTAAATCACCCAATTGTAACTCAACGATATTACTTTAACTTAAGCAGCCCATGTAATGTTTTCTACATCACCTAACTGTTCAATTCTCAACTCCAAAATGCTGAATTTGAATTCCCCTCAATTTTCATCCTATTTCCCTTTTCTTTGCTCTAACTTTCCCTCCGAGCTCTCAGGAAGAAGGATTCTCCCTAACTCTCCCCGTCCTTCTCCATCGTTCTCTGTTTTGTTCTAGGAACTAATTAGTTTAGGCAACTAATTGTTTCATTTGCTTAAGTGACCAAGTTTAACCCAAACTAATCTTGATCGGACTCTAAAAAAAATAATAATAATTTATTGAGTAATTGTGGCTTAACGATATTAGTTTAACAAAAGCAACTCTTTTAATGTTATCTAAATCAACTAAGTGTTCAATTCTCAAGTCCAAAAGGATGGATTCAATTCCCTTTAATTTTCATCCTGTTTCCTTTCCTTTTCTCTAACTTTCTCTTCTAGCTCCCATGGAGAAAGTTTCTCTCTAACTCTCTCCGTCCATCTCCAACCACCTCTCTTTCGTTCTAGGAACTAATTAGTTTAGGTAACTAATCGTTTCACTGGCTTAAGTGGCCAAGTTTAACTCAAACTAATCTAGCTTAGCCTCCAAGAAAGAGGTTTTACTGAGTAATTGTGGCTTAACGATATTAGTTTAACTTAAGCACCTCATTTACGGTTTTCTAAATCTCCCTAGTGTTCAACTCTCAATTAGAAAAGGACGATTTAGAATTTCGTTAATTTTTATCCTATTTACCATTCTTTTCTGAAACTTTCTCTTCTTTTTTTGGGTAAGTAAGTCATAAAATAAAACAGTAAAATGTACAAGTTTACAAGGGGCATACCCCAGGTACTCCCTACAACAAGTAAAAGAAAAACAAAACAAACAACACCACAAAACTTCCACTGGAAACAAATGTAACTAACTAAACAACTGTAACGCCCTCAAAATTAACCCATTATATACCATTGACATGCATTATTTAAAGAAGACAATTTATTAATTCATTCATCAGAGTATTACTAAATAAAGCATTACATGTAACATCGAATAAAATGCCCTACAGGCTTACATCTTTTCAAGCCAACACTTGGATACAAAACTATGAGTTCTAACTCAATACAAGAAAAGCCCTAGGCTTGAATGTTTACATGTACTAATAAATAAAGACAATTAACTAAAGGTAGTCTCCTTCAATCCAGAAGCCAAACCCTCCCAAGCTAAGTCCTTGGAGGTAGTTTATCACCTGAACCTGAAAATGATGTTCCCATAAAGGGTGAGCCACAGCCTAGTAGAAATATACTAAACTACATATAAGCAATGATTAAAGCAATAGCATTCAACAGATGGTTAACCAAGATATTCAATTACTTCATTTTATAGTCTCATGACACTATTGTCTAAGATATGTTTTACTTTCCAATTTTATCAACATGGCTCAGAACCTGGCCAAACTTACAACAGTGAATTACATATATCATATTCACATCCTTCCAATATCAACAAACAAATGAGACTCAAGCTCAAATCAAAACACTTCATACTTCCAAATTGATACACATTTTAGTGCTGTATCAATAAAACACTTCTATATAAATAAGCACACATAAAAGTGATGCTAATGGAGTCCATCCCCTATCTCCTCCCAAACAAAATCCGGTTTAGAGGTCCATCCCCTATCTTCCCCTAAACCGTGGAGTACATCCCCTATCTCCTCCCAAACAATATGCATATGCAATGCTCAATTAATACATGTATTTTCTGTATTAATGCAATAGTCAAAATTTATGACTTAACCAATGTGATTAGTTTCAGTTATTCCTAATCCACCTGCAATGTCTACAACAATCACGACTATCCTCCACCGATAGCCCAAAACAGTTATTTCTAAACTGAAAATAACTATGTCAACAATTCAATAGACAAATGATTCAAATTATCCAACTACGCCATTTAATCAATGAATTCCCCAATTCCATGAATTTAACCATCTTTTCCCAATTCCATGAATTAATTATACAAATTAATTTAATAATACAAATAGGGTTTTTCTCAAAATTTACCAAAGTATCACCAACATATCAAAATACCAAAACTTAGAACAAAACCTATAGAATGGAGTAGGAAATCCCTACCTCGAAGAAAACAACCCAAATGGAGAAGACAGAGATGATACCCAAATGTCAAAGTGCTCCAAATCACCAACTATTCAGATTAAATGGAAGCCCTCGACTCACTCTTTCTTTTTAATGAAGGATCTAGGGTAGAAACTCTCCCTAAGAGGATCAAATCTACGAGAGAAGGTGAGTAGGGAGAGAGAGAAGTCGGACCTTAG
Source organism: Camellia sinensis (assembly GCF_004153795.1). Taxonomy (NCBI): domain Eukaryota; kingdom Viridiplantae; phylum Streptophyta; class Magnoliopsida; order Ericales; family Theaceae; genus Camellia; species Camellia sinensis. The sequence continues at coordinate 34,100 of NW_021024612.1, read as the reverse complement.
GGTTTGGAATCTAAAAAGATGATAAAAAACTGATCAAAACCCGCTGCTGTGTATATAAACTGGACAGGCTCGCTCGAGCGAAAACTTGGTCGCTCGAGCGACTAGACACAAAGAGGCCACGCTCGAGCCAAGGAAGCCTTGCTCGAGCCAACAACTCAAAAGCTCGCTCGAGCGAAAGAAAACTCGATCGAGCGAAGAACTCAAACCCTCAGGTCTGAAACCAGACACACGCTCGAGCGAAGAAACTGTCGCTCGAGCGAAGAAAAAACTAACTCGCTCGAGCGAAGAAAATCTCGCTCGAGCCAAGAATGCAAAGCTACAGGTCCAACTCAGACGCAAACTCTCGCTCGAGCTACCAAACCCCGGCTCGAGCGAAGAACAAAAACAACATCTCGCTCGAGCGACCAACTCCTCGCTCGAGCGAAGATCCAAAATTCTGGACAGCAACACTTGGTTTCTAAACCCAACTAACCTGAACCAAACCTGCCCAACACATCCTATAACTCCAAATGAGAAGATAAGGGACAACAACAACAATTATATAATAACAGAATCTACGGAACCTAAGTCTGGATACAATAATCAAATGGGAAAAGACCGGGGTCGCTATAACAACCAACAGGACGAGTCGAGAATGATAATTGTCCCCACTTGCTCCCTGTCTCTACCTCAGATAAAGCATGGAAATCCAATAAGCATCTCGCTTCTTAGAGCCGTGACATCCTAGCCACTCACAAAACTATGACGAAGGAAAATATTTATCTCATGAAAGATCCTGGCTGAGTCACATGAAGCCTGCATAGTCAACCACCATAAACAACGGTCTTGAGAAGTTTAGTGAAAAAGCAATAGCCCCGCTGCAACAGACCAATACATAGCCAACAAAACATAAGAGCAAACATCACATCCCCCAGTCCCTTCCGTAGTAGATCACAAGCCTCAAACCCCGCGACAATGTCCCCATCACTCCATGTCAGGCGTGGCACTACAATCAATTAGGATGGGTCACATGAAGACAAGAAGCGACTAGAAAACCGGTAGCTAACCTCCCGCTTATCTCCCAGTCTCTAACTCGGCTAGTTATCGAACCACTATTCCCCAAAGCAGTGACTCCCCAATCACTCTTGGTGGAGATGGCTCAAAACCACCCAAATATCGAGTCACATGAGGATCACACACTCAATCATCATGAAATAGCCGACTACAAAAGATCTGTTGCATTGTGGCTAATCAAAAATTAACGGCCCACCAATTACCAACACAAAAATCACTCACCCACTTGGATTTATCAACAACAAAGAAGCAAAGCCTATGCAAAATTTTGTCCACACAAAAGAGCCAATCAAAATCCAATTAACTCACCACACATCTCCCAGGTCCAGCAATGACAAATTCCACACCTCAATTCCCCATGGCAATGTCCCCCTCACTCCACACCAGAAGAGGTCAGAGAACTGCGCTAAGCCGAATCACATGAATATGTACGAAAAAGCCAAATATAGAAGACAGTGGAAAGCATAAAGCCCACCAATTTCCAAACAAAACCACTCACCCACTTGGATTTATCAACAACAAAGAAGCATAGCCCATACAAAAAATTGTCCACACAAAAGAGCCAATCAAAATCCTATTAATTCACCACACATCTCCCAATTCCAGCAATGGCAAATTCCACACCTCAATTCCCTACAGCAGTGTCCCCCTCACTCCACACCAGAAGAGGTCAGAGAAACTGCTCTAAGCCGAATCACATGAATATGTACGGATCATCAACCGAATAACAAAGAAGCCACATATAGTAGACAACAGAAATCATGGACTAAACAAATTTCTATTTTACCTCAATTGGCTGTGGACCCACAGATTTCTAAACAAGTTAGCCTCGGTCCAAAAAATGAGCTAAACAGCCACGGCCAAAAAATAACTTAGCCCATAAATCGTGGATGGTTGACCTATATAATAGTATGACATGAAGTCCAAATGGGCCCACCAATATTTCCATAAAACCCAAATTACCATGGCCCAAAAAATTGCCCAGGCCAATAAGCACCCACCAAACCGTAGCCTATAATAAATCAAATAACCAAAGAACAAGAGTCCAACGTGGGCCCAACCCACTCCATCAAATCCAATTTAAAATATTCACCGTGGGCCCACCCACTTCAACACAAACCCACGGCCATAAGACCACGGCACAGCAAAATATATATATATATATATATTATATATAGATATTAAACCAATAAACAAAGCAATCACATGAAAAAAAAAAACCCACGTGAGTCCCTCAAAATCAAAACAAATGGGACCCACCGTCCACTCTTCACAAACCACCAATAGAATAGAAGCTTCTTCAGCAAAAGCAAAACATGTAGGCCCCAAAGCCAACAACTACCCAAATATATATATATAAAACACATATATTATAACCAAAATCAAATAGCATGATCACCTATCAAATGGCGGGCCCCACCTTGAGTCAAAACCAGCAAGAAAAACCATCGGCTGATTTTTAACAAAACCGTGGGCTATCCTCTCTCCCATGTGATACCATCAAATCAACTCAGATTGCTACCTTCCTGTCATACATTGGCGGGAAAGTTGAAATCAACAAATAATCAGATACAACTCAATTCACGACACTTCAATGCTGTGCGTGGACCCCACTCATCTCCTCCAAAATGCAATTTACAGAGCTAACGACACTGGAGCAAAACCAGTACGTAGAGAAGCCCATATTATAACAACGAGCAAAGAACCCTCCACCAGCAACACAAAACCCATAGACCACGACCCCACCGGCAGCAAGCTTGCCATGGTAGAAGCCATCTTCGAAGCATGGACATGGAAGACCCAACACATCCGGCAACCCAAACCGCGGACGACAAGCAGGGAACCAAATGGAGCTCAGCCTTGCTGAACTGTGAGACATCCCACCGAGCCGAACCATTGACGACCACACTGGTGGTAACCCAACCCAGAACATGATGCAACGGCATGAAACACCCACAGGTCACCTTAGCTTAACACCAAGCTATTGGGCAGCAACCCAAACCAGCCATACGAAATAGCCGGAGTGAGACAAACACGTCGGACCTCCATGAAACCGAAATAAACACGAACTGCTTTAATAAAAAAGACAAATCAAAGCACTCCTTCATCAATAGAGCTGGCCTGAAAAACAGATGAACGCTGCTACAGACCCCTACTGGGGGTCGACCCCCAGTGACATAGCAGGCTTCCATTGGTCAGTTTTCTGTTTTTTTTTTTTTCTTTTCTTTTCTTCCAATCCTGCAGTGCCACGTGGCACTGGGGTCGGTGGGGGTGGCGTTTACTGGGGGTCCGACGCATTTTTGAAAACAGATCAGCCTCTAAATCACTCTCTTACCAAACCAGACAAAGAATCTGACAAGGAACAACAAAGAAAAACCATGGGTAACAACGGTGGGAGCTTTCCTCTCTAGATTCTAGAGAGAGAAGCTATAGCGACCCCGGTCTTTTCCCATTTGATTATTGTATTCGGACTTAGGTTCCGTAGATTCTGTCATTGTATAGTTGTTGTTGTTGTCCCTTATTTTCTCATTTGGAATTATTGGATGTGTTGGGCAGGTTTGTTCCAGGTTGGTTGGGTTTAGAAACCAAGTGTTGCTGTCCAGAATTTTGGATCTTCGCTCGAGCTAGGAGTTTGTCGCTCGAGCGAGCTGTTGTTTTTGGTTCTTCGCTCGAGCCGGGGTTTGGTAGCTCGAGCGAGAGGTTGCGTCTGTTTTTGACCTATAGCTGTGCATTCTTGGCTCGAGCGAGCTTTTCTTCGCTCGAGCGAGTTAGTTTGTTCTTCGCTCGAGCTATAGTTCCTTCGCTCGAGCGTGTGTCTGGGTTCAGACCTGAGGGTTTGAGTTCTTCGCTCGACCGAGCTTTCTTTCGCTCGAGCGAGCATTTGAGTTGTTGGCTCGAGCAAGGCTTCCTTGGCTCGAGCGTAGTTTCTCTGTGTCTGGTCGCTCGAGCGACCAAGTCTTCGCTCGAGCGAGCCTGTCCAGTTTATATACACAGCAGCGGGATTTGATCAGTCTTTTTCATATCCTTTTGATTCAAAACCCCAGGTTCGACTTCTCTCTCTCCCTACTCACCTTCTTTCTTAGATTTGATCCACTTAGGGTATGTGTCTACCCTAGATCCTTCATTAAA
>NW_021024612.1:0-29868 GCF_004153795.1 Camellia sinensis | reverse complement strand
TTAACAATTAATCAACATATGTAATTTACACACATCCTATAAAGAACAAGTTCAAGTACACTTCATTTACCAAAAACATATCCAATGTTTTTACAACTTAAGACATATTAAAGCTCTTACAGTTCAAGATATAAACAAGAATCTAATTTAAGATTACAAAATCAACAAACATGTCCGGATATTTCTCGCGGACTTCCAATTCCACGTTCCCCAAGTGGCTTCCTCCACTTCCGTGGTGTTTTCCACAAAACTTTGAACAAGGATTGGTTTTGCCTCGCAAAACTTGGATCCCGCCCTATCCAAGACCCTAATCGGGTCTCTCCTCATACGAGACATCTTCATTCAACTACTAAATCGGTCCATCCAAACACATGTGATGGATCCGGCTACATACTCCGAAGCATAGCTCACATTGAAAACGTCATGTACTTCCGGCACAACTCGGTGGCAAAGCCTAAACGATAAGCAGCCTCGCCAATCCTCTCAGGATTCTCAAATGGACCAATGCGAACGAGGGGACAACTTCCCACTCTTCCAAAAACCTCATCAAACCCCGTCTAGGTGATATCTTCAGAAAGGACATGATCACCCACTCAAACACCAAAGTCTCCTCCTACCGGTCAGCATAAGATTTCTGACGACTCTGTGCCTGTAACAAGCCTCTTACGGATTAAGCTCAAACTATTCTCCGTCGTTTCCCTCACCAACTCCGGACCCAACAGAGGTGCATCACCCACCTCGGACCCAACAAACAGGAAGATCTACACGGTCTGCCATTTAGAAGGCTCAAATGGTGCCATTAACGATACTAGACTGGAAACTGTTGTTTGTAAGCAAACTCCACCAACGGCAAGTGGCCTCTCCCACGACTCACTAAAGTCTAGAACACAACCCGAAGCATATCCCTCAAGGATCTGAATAGTACGCTCGGACTTGCCCGTCAGTCTGGAGATGATAAGCCGTGCTAAAGGTCAACTTAGTGCCTAAGCCACTCTTGCAAACTCTGCCACAACCTGCAGTAAAACCGAGCGCATCTCTATCTTTGAGACGATCGCACTGGACCCCATGCAATCTCACTATGTTCCCGAATGTAATAGTCGGCAAGATGATCTACACGAATCTCTCACGCGCATCGGAATGAACGTGCCGCCGACTTAGTCAACCGGTCTACAACCACCCACAATAGCATCACTACCCGCTGAGTCTTTGAAGACCACAACGAGTCCATAGTGACGTGTTCCCACTTCCACTCCGGCAATAGCAAGGTTGCAACAAAACCGCTGGCCTCTGATCTTCGGCCTTCACTGCTGACAAGTAAGGCACTTTTAGATACGAAAGTTGCCACATCCTCTCTTTCATTACCCCGCCACCAAAACTGGCGACCCAAATCCACGATACATCTTAGGTACCTCCCGGGATGCACCGCAAGGCGTGAATGATGAAAAATCTCGGAGTTAAACTCCTCTCGACAAGACTCTGGCACAAACAGACGGTCTGGTATCTCACACTCAGGTCGGGATACACCGTCAAACCCTTTTCAAACCTTCCCACCGGAAATCTTCTCACGGAAAGATTCATACCTCAAGGTCGCCTCTCTGAGCCTTCTAACAAAAAGATATAAATTCGAGTCACAAGTTGTAGGCTGATGCAACAACAGTAAAACAAGGCCGCAGCCTCAACGGCATTCGCCTAGAGTTTAAATCAAACTCCCAGTAAACATCTCCCATTTCTCGGATAGCTATACTAGCTATTGTCACCAACAGGTCTTCCTGCTAAGGGGCATCGGCCACCACATTGGCCTTTCCCAGCATGATAAATTGCAACTCAAAATCATAATCTTCTATAATTCCATCCACCGCCTCTGCCTCAAGTTCAAGTCTTTCTGCTGTAAACAAATATTTCAGACTTTTATGATCCGAGAATACCTCAAATCTTTCTCACCATAAAGATAATGCCTCCATATCTTCAAGGCTAAATATCACAGCTGCTAACTCTAGATTCATGGTAGGGTAATTTTGCTCGTTGAAATTTTCAACTGACGTGAGCCATTAGGCAAACTACTTTCCCTTCTTGCATTAACAACACAACCCAGGACCCTCTCGTGAGGCGTCGCAATAGACTGACATAACCCAACCCGCTCTCTGGAATAATCAAGACCGGAGCGGTGGTCAGGTCTAACTTTCAAATTCCTGGGAACGACTTTTCACAAGTCTCACTCCATACAAATTTTGACTCCACTTCCGAGTTCAAACCTAGCAAGGTGAAGCTAATCTGGAGAAATCTTTCACAAACCGACGATTAATACCCGGCCTAACCCCAGTGGAACTGCGCGAATCTCAAACACACTCTTTAGGCTGTGCCCAATCTTGCCACTGCCTCAGTCTTGGATGTATTCACAGACACCCTCCCCGAAACGACATGGCCTAAGAACTTGACCGTCTTCTAGCCAAAAAACTCACCACTTCCCAAACTTAGCATAAAGCTTATGGGCTCTAAGTACTCAAGCACCACTTTCAAGTGTTCTCGTTGCTTCTCCTTCAGGGAAGGTGAATAGATGAGGATGTCGTCCACGAAGACGACCTACCAAAACGATCTAAAAATTCCCGGAATATTCGGTTCATCAAACCATAAAAACTGGCCGGTGCGTTAGTGAAGCCCAAATGCACACCAGAAACTCATAGTGGCCTACCGCGTCCGGAATTGCGTTTTCGGAATATTCTTCTTCCCTGACCCTCAACTGCGTGGTAACCCGATTCTCAAGTCTATCTTAGAGAAACAACGGGGAACCCTTCAACTGGTCAAACAGGTCATCTAATACGGGGCATAGGGTACTTTTTCTGCACCGGTGAGCCCGATTTCAACTTCCAGTTAAATCTATACAAAAGTCTCAAAGCGCCTCCTTTCTTTTAACAAAGAGGGCCGGGTGCTCCCACGGCGAAACACAGGACGTATAAAGGCCCTTATCTAGCAACTCCTGGAGTTGGATCTTCAATAACTCAACTAACTCAGCTGGGGCAAAACGATAAGGGTGCCATCGAAACGGCGCCGGCCGGGCACTAGGTCAATGGAGAAACTCAATCTCCCGATGCGGTGGGCAAAACCAACAAGATCCTCAGAAGACGTCCGAGTACTCACAAACCACCCTTAGGCAACACCAATCTGTGTCTCCTCATCCTCACTAATCGAAAGGTAGCAAGTAGACCACTAAGCTCACTCCGTCCTCGTGCGAAACATACCCCGCGTGGCAAACATTACCAACCCTGTCCCCAGAAAATGAAAATTACTCTCCGCTCACGGTACAACAAGTGAACCCATCTGGCGGTAGCAATCAATAACTGCCCGGTATGACGATAACCAAGGTCCATACCCAAAAAAACCATCGAAACCTCTCATAGGCAATAACACAAAGAAAAATGGGATTCTATGGTAATCAACCTCTATTATCCAAACCCTAATACCTTGTTTCAAAACCATTTCACCCCCAAGAGAAGTGGACACTACACAAATAGGAGATGCTAACTGCTGCGTAACTCCAATTCCAAAAACAGATGCAAAATGCAGTAGACACAAAGAATGAGATGCACCCGTATCAATCAAAAAACATTAGCAACCGAGTTGCAAAACAGAAGGTACCTCTCACAACTGATGGTGCTGGCATAAAGATCCTCGCGCAATTTTGGTAACATAATTTAAGAAAAATTGATATTGGAAAAATTATATAATTTTTTCAAAAATTGTATTTTAATTCTACATAGAAAGTACATTTGTAACAAAAATTATTAATAATTATTTAATTATTTTTATTAAAAATACCAACTTATCAATTTGTTTGATTTAATTTTTTAAAATTGTTTGAGTGTTTTTTAAAATTTTTTAATATTTAATATTCAGCGTTTTTAAAAGATACCTACGCGCCCAGTACCACGACTAAGCTGGCATTTCTATATTATTTTCTTCGCTTCACCCTCTTCAGGAGAGCATGAGAGATTGACTGCCCATACGAACATAGCACTCAGAGTGTGATTAGACCCATTCATAGAGAATTATAGGCTTCATCGAAAAAGGAACCTCTAGACACCGAGAATCTGAACTTGGAATCTGACACAGGCGCGCTGAGAAATATGCGTTGTCTCCAAATATTCTCTATGTAGTTTGCTCACCAGGTGTTGTCTCCATGCACCAACAGCCTTGGCACATTTTTATCTCTTCGTTGGACTCTCTTGGTGTTTCACCCGTCTTATCCTATCGAGATAGTCTAACTGGCTTCTTTACTACTCTCTTGATACTGCTGGCTATCTTAGAGAACTGTATCTAGTATTTTGAAACGAAGAATGATGAATATCATGCACATCAAATGCACACTGCACATACACCTCTTTGAGGTATTCTAACTGGAAAGATATAAATTGAATGGAACCCAAGATCATGGCACAAACACTTGATAAACAAAACGTAAAAATGAGATCATCTCACTTTGTATCTGGCTATATCTCTCATAGACATGGCACTCCGGCCACACATTGTGGCTTTATCTTCTGTCAAATCTCAAAAATAAGTACTAACCTGATACTGCTGAGGATTAATATAACCCTCTTTCATTGATATGAACTTAGTTATACCCTTTCATCCTATATCACTCTGTCCAATCCAGAGACTTACCTTATTTATAGAGAAGCACCATTTAAACTGTCACCTATATTGCACATCCTCTCTCTCTAATGATGTCATCAGTGGTAAATATAGCTCTGATGTTGACGCCTGCAGCATCAACCACTACGGCCCATAATCCCGAATCATAGTTCCCCCAACTCTCAGCTTTTGAGGCCACCCCTCAACTTCTTCTCCAAACTCAATACAGCGGCGTTCCTCAGATGCCACCAACTCCTAGGATCTAGTGCAAACTTACATGCGAGTGTACAAATTCCTATGTGATATTCAACCTCAACTCGGACACATAGAATTAGCAACATCAGAAATCTTGTGTACTTAAGTTCTTGTGAACAAAAACTGGTGTTCCCAGTCTTTCTCCTTCTACATCCTAATACGAATATATTAATTTCTCTTCTAGAAACATCATATACACATAAAGTTCCTTACAGATAAGCATAAACTCATATATCGATCACCTTAGTTGAATCATATCCACACCTTCTTGGAGCGCTCGTACCCCTTCATACTGAATAAGATCTTTTCTTTCTTCTTGGGCAACATCACTTCTACCAAGAGATATGTTGTTGTTGAGAGAATGAACATAATTATCCAAGAAATATAATAAGGAGTGTGTATTCGTGGTATGTTTCTGTTTAAGCTTGTCAAGTGTGGATCGAGGCGTGATATAGAATTCAAACATGAGAGGTCGGGTAAAATAATATAATGCGTCAATTACTGGAAAATGGTCTTTTTGCTGTGAATCGTGCATATCACAATGTGAGAGAAGATAAATAATATTTTATCAATGATACTCAGCGAGTAATTATGCGATTTAAAGACTGCAGCACTCCAAGGAAGTAACGCACCCATAAATAGACTAATAAACGACTATTACGCAAGATAACTTCGAGTTACTATATACTCAAGTTGAGACCAAGTGAAATGTAATAGTTTTTTGATGCTTGAACCGACTCCACTCTTAGCACATTGTCCATTGCTTTATCCATTGCACCTGACAGTAATACAATAAGCGTTGTCAGATCTGAAGCAGACGCCGCCGGAAACTATTTGATCTGTCTTGAGCGACAGAGCAGCGCGCGCCCTCATTGAGGACTGAGGAGTTGGGGGAATATGATCGGATTATTGGAGGGCGCGTCAAAATTGTTGAATGCTTCTTTATGCAGCTTACCTACAAATCTCATGCAGGAATCCATCTGTAATCACAGAGTGTGAGGAGGAGGCTGAAGTGGCATCAAATACATGCGAGCACTGCTCCAATGAATAGGAGTCATAAGACCATGGTATCAAGAGTCAGTTATGAGCTCTAGAGGAAGGATCATGAAGAGTCTCTGATTATAAAATTCGTTTTGCGAAAATCGATTTTGAAGACAAATAAGCGTCAGCCGCTAACTATGTGTCATGCTCTTAGAGTCGCACGTTTCATACACTGTGAGTCGCCACGACGTTGCCTATGTATAACAGTTGTTGAAATTGTGTCGGAGGTCAAAGTAGTTCAAGATTACTTCGTGTCACATACGTTTGGCTCACTAAGGCCTGAGCCGTGTTCCGTCGTCCCACAAAGATCTATCAGATGTGTTTGTCCTCATTGACCTCGGCTCAGGAGAGTAGCACTTGAGGGTACGAGAGGGGAAGTCCTAAAAAGCAGTATTGCATTCTATCCCGCGCCTCCGGTCTGCTCAGCAGCCCACGATACAAAGATGCAATGCAGGCCTCTTAGAGGCCACGCCACTATACCTCGGATAGTTGAATATCTCTAGTTGTGGGTGTTGAAGAACACAGCAATGGTGCATGATGTACGATGGTATATCTTGAGCCGTGTCTGTTATATGTTGGGGCGGTCACACACTCTGAGTGATGGGATGGCAGCACATTCATGGCATGACAAGCAGAAGTTATCAAGAGTGTCTAAGCGAAGCCACTACATTAGATCGTGCTCACACGGCCTCGATCTTTGGAAACAAGAGAAGCAGTGCTCAATGTATCTCGGGGTTTCTCGTTACAATTCGGGTTCCTAGTCATGTGCAATGCTAGACTCACAATCTCATGACTTCAGCTGCTGGGAAAAATTACGGATTTGCGTCCTGAAGTCCAGGTTAGCAATCATGTGTGAGTCGTCTCTTGGAAAACAGTCTGCGGTTGATATCTACCACTTTCATTGGGCCTTTTAAAAAACTTCACGACGTCTAGTGATCTTAATGTGCCAATTGTTCCAATTCAAACAATGAAACCTTTCATCCAACAGAGGCCAGGCACTCAAGTTTTGCGAGGAGTAGCAGTGGTACCTTCTTTTTTGCAACTCGGTTGCTAATTGTTTTGAATTGATTTACAGTATTGTCAGTAGACATGCTCACATTCTCATCTCTTTGTCTACGTATGCGCTTTGAGACGACTACTTGTTAAGAATTGCAAGTTTGCAAACACCCACAGTTTTACAGAGCCATGAGCTACATGCCGTGCTATAAGTATTTTAGAGACACTACATGTCAGTTGCGTTCTCTGCTCTGCGGCGAAGATGATAAATATGCGGTTGGAGATAATCCAATGCGTATTATGAGTGGCCGTTCTTGTTGTCAAACATGTTGATGCCTATATAGATGGGGCTTGAATACATAGTGAGCACATAAGATAATTCTCATGACTTATCTTTTGGAGAAAGTGGGATAGGTTGACTCGTCCCATTGATATGAAGGTGATAGTTTCGATGTTACTTAATGTGGCATATTCTGAGATTAAGTCCTTGTCTCATGAACCGGTGGCCATGCATCGCGCTACTCTACTATGTACACATTGCTATGCCTCACTAGAGGAGTCGACATTGTCTCAGGAATAGAATAACCTGTAGAGCCGGAGTGCATGCAAAATATATTGCATTTTCTGAGGACATAAGTGGACTCCGCTGCTGGATTATCTAAGGTTAATGTGTTGCCACCGGGGTAGTTTCCCACTGCGCCAGCATCAGGACGGAGATGGCGTGTTTCAGTGGTCTACTTTGCTAACCTATATTCGATTAGTGAGGATGAGGAAGGACACAGATTGTGTCTGGCAAGGGTGGTTTTGGTGTGCACTCAGTTGCATGCGGGCACGCGTCACTCTTATCCCATGTGGACCGAAGCAAGGGTCTCTATGTATCGCGATGTGTCCCGGCCAGCCCGCATTCGGTTTCCGCAGATTGAAGTTTCTTCGCAGTTGATCGGCCTAGTGTAGGCCCCGACACACAACAACGAAGATCTCAAGAGCCACGCAATTTACGCTGTGGTGCAACCATATATGATGACAGTAAGTAATTATCCGCGCATGTTGAGGTATGAAGTTCGAGAAGTGCAAGCATTGCCAATCTCTCGAGTCGTGCTTAGAAGTACAGAAGTCTTGATAGTGCGACGTTCACCTAGTCGTGATCGAACATCCAAGACGTGTAATCGGAGGGTATACTTGCAAGCACACCACAGGCCCATGCTTTGGTTAAAGACGAGATCAGGAAAGGCGCTTTATGAGAGCGTATTGTTATAGATTACTGGAAGTAGTAGATGCTCGTGCCAAATAACGCGAGTTCTAGACCTTTTATAAGGATAAACCCCATATATGCCCCTAATAGTACAATCATCGACCTGCGTCTTGCTTTGTAAACTGCGTAGATATAAGAGTAGTTTCCCTCGTTAGTCTGCTAATGAATAGATCATACTTAGGAGATCGTGGCAACAATAAGTAATATATCCTACAGTTGAAGCAAGGTATCAAGGGAAAGTGAGACAGCCCATATGCGCTACAAAAGTAACTCTCGCGAAGTGCTTACAGACTCTCGGACTGACACAAACGGTTATTCAAAACCGTCTGGACTACCAATCTAATTCCCTTGGTGTTCTTCTCAAGAGTAATGATGATCCCACAGTAATTTGAGGGAACATCCCTTGATAGCTTATACAAACAGCACACACTTCCTCTCCGGAGCCATTTTAACTCCTGCAGATTGTATTATTTGAAGGCGCCGGAATTCTATATTCACGTCTTTTTCTGGAATTTTTTAAGATCTTGCATATCTATAAGTAGTCAAGTCCTCTCTGTGGACGACATCTCTTGCATTCGTGATTCATCGCGATGTCTCGAGTAGAAGGAGCACAAGCACGAGGAACACTTTGAAGTGGTTGCTTAGTTACTTAGAGCCCATGAATGCTTGTAGTGTGAGCTAAAGTTCTTAATGACAGACGAAGTGTGAGTTTGGCTAGAAAGAGGTAGTCAAGTGATATCTTATACATTTTATACAAGTCTCAAGAAGCATGATGCACTATGCTTATGGGCGCATAGTCGCGGTCTCTTTTTGGAAAATGAGAAAAGTAGCTATACTGCTTTATCTTATATCAATCCAAGAGACCATCGAGATGCTTCAATGGGCAGTGCCAAGTACAATTTCGAGGGACACAGTCGTAAGAGTGTTTCTATATGAGAATCTCTCTCTAGATTCCTTTGATGTTGTTGAGTGTTTCTAAGAGCGCGGGCGGAGTAAACACCAACTTTTTTGTAATCCTGGAGTAGTTACCGCTCGTCTGCTTTATATGGAGTAATCAGATTTTCTACACCAAGGATTGATACGACATTCAACACTTTTTTGACTAGTGTGTGAATCTGGTTATAGGAGTCAATAGTTTTGTATGAGAGTCGCAGACTATGTAGACATAGAGAAAGTGCCGTTCTCCAGGGAGCAATTGTAATATTCCACGCTAATTTGACTGATCCTTGCAACAAACGCGGACTACACCAAGGGTCAACTGTGTCATAATGATATTATTTCATAGAGTACGAGGCTTGCACGGTCTTATGTTCTACAAGGATCTCTATTGTCGACCCGCGCTCATTCTATCATCCGAAGAGAGGTACATGCAGTTTCATGTTGTAAGAGTCTGATTTCTCATACGTTCTTTTCTCAATGCAAAGTTTTTTCAAAATCAAATTTCAAAACTTCTTATATAATCGCATTATCAGAATATAGAAATGAAGATAGTTTGGCCCAAGACTCTCAGTCTGAAGTTGTAATAAAATTCAAAGCAGAGTGGAGTCTCACTATTCACTATCTACCAATACTCTCACACGACATAGAATACTTAGTACCGTTTGTGATCAAAATTCTCATATAGCTAAGTCTGTTGATATTTGCCTTTGGTTAATATTAAGATTTGGATTGGCACTTGACTTAACATAATATCGAACCGTGATATATGAGCACTTTGAGGTATTCTCTTGGATCATAATTAAACTCTTTTTATCGATAAATTTCTTATTACACATGAGAAAACTGAATGGACTCTCGAGCCGCAGAAAGGCGGTGGATGGAATTTATAGAAGATTATGATTTGAGTTGGCATTATCATCTGGGAAAGGCCAATGTGGTGGCCGATGCCCTTAGCAGGAAACCTGTGGTGACATAGCTAGTATAGCTACCTGAGAAATGGGGAGATGTTGGGTGCACTTGGGAGTTTGACTCTTACTTCTAGGCGAATCCGCTGAGGCTGCGCCCTTGTTTACTGTTGTTGCACAGTCCTAGCATCTTGAGTGCAACGCTCGTAGTTTACAGGAGATGTGATGCACTCAGTGAGACTTGGCCGTAACCTCTTGGCATGAGAGGTTCCTTTAGTGGATCTCCTTCCGTAGTACCAAGTAATGAATTTTCTTCGCTTGGCCCTGCGTTGGCAAGGAGGATTGTTCTGTAGAGATGGGTTATGGCCGGTTGAAAAGGGTTTGACGCGTGTATCCCGACCTGAGTGTGACCCGAGTATCCATATCTGAGATCCGTGTATAGGCTCGTACCTCGCTTATGTTGGCCAGTCTTAGTGCGTGATGGGTTTTGTCTCGGGGAGAGGAGTTACTCCGAGATTTCATCATTCACGCCTTCGGCCATATGTCATATCGGGGTCATGAGTAACTTAAGTGACCGGTATCGGTGAGCTATCTGTGCCCAGTCAGCATCGTCCCCCAGCTCTGTTCTGGATTGGCCTTGTTCCGACTGCAGACGAGATTGGGCCGGCAATAGTGACGTATTGTGAAGACTTGGTAGGGCAGAGCTTTTCTGTTATGATCATAATGATAATAGTGGCGCTTAACCTGTTGACTTGGTTGTCCAATTATGTCAATTATTCTGCTAACGGCTCTAGACTTGGGTTTAATGGATTGGACCGGCCCAACGCGGACATACGGAAATACTAGCGTGGACCAGCGCCATTCTCATAGTTTTTGCAGTGCCCAACTCCTGCCTTTACTGTTTCCGCTCGCGTAGCATCGTCGCGAGCATACACGGGTCTACTTCCACAGTATCTTGCAAGGTTGGTAGCTATGGTGACGTCCTCCTAGATGGAACTCTCACAAGCGTCCGTGTCATCTTTGGATCTTGCTCCAATTTCAGCCTTGGTGATGGTGTAAGATCTTGACACAGTGCCTTCATTGTTCTGCGTTTTTTTCCATGATAACACGTGACGACATGGTACTAGTGCGCAAAACATAGTGCGGCTGAATTCCACACACAGATAGGCATGATTGTTCCTTTGCATTGTGGGCGTAATAATGCTCTTGAAGGTGTCCAAATTTCAAACCCCTTCGTTTATTCTCCAAACTTAGAAGAGTCCAAAACCCTTTTAGTTCCTCTGTTCTTCAGGAGTGCCTACCTGTAGCGTGGTTGGCGTGCTCTGTCCAGATTTGTAGTACCATTGCCCCAGTTGCTGCTGCTTATTGCGTCGCTTAAGTCTCGCGATTTCAACATGGCTTCCTATTTTCCTGTGTGCTGCTGTTTTAATCTTTGTAAGTTTCCCTGAAACTTATCTTTTCTTCTACTTTTCTGTTCTTTAAATTCGACCCGCGTCTTTGGCCGTGAGAGATTCGGTCTTAGATCATCTTGCCGAACCTATACATTTCAAGCGGAACATAGTTAGAGATTTGCGTTTCGGGGGTTCTGGTCCCTCTCCTTGAGCTGAGGTCTAGATCGTCTGCATAGGATTAGATGTGTATCCTCGTTCGGCTTTACTGCCAGGTCCTGTTTACTGCAGAGTGCCTCTGAGGAATGTAAGTCACTTAGGGCACAATAAAGTGTCTCTGTGTTAGCTCACGGGGTAAGTGGATACCCCTGAGGCAATGGTCTTGTCCTTCGCTTATCAGTAGCACCTATTGAGGCTGTATCTACCGGGGCAGTGACCCGTTTGCGCTTTACTATTCAGATCGCTTGAGGAATAAATGCTTGCGTTGGACGGCGTTCAGTACTCACTAGCTTAAGTGTGAGTTCGTGTGGAGAGGCGGACTTTGACCTACGGTATGCGTGTGATATGCTTTCGTGGTACATTGCACTATGCACCAACTGGTTGCACAGATGATGGCCTCGTAGGGCCGTTATTCTCTCGCGCTTGATCCCTTGTCACGCCGTATTGCCCACCATTGAGGCCATCCTATGTGGCACCAAGTTCAGCTTACCCTATGCAGGTATTCTGTCAATTTTTTTCGAGTTCTCGACCGTGTGTAGATCTGCCATGCGTGCTCTTGCTGGGCTTCCGACGACTGTGGCGGTGTGTGATGCGAGCCGTCTTGATAGGCTGTTCTCACGAGTATCGTGGTGAGGGGGAACACGTACGGAGAAATGTGGTTTTGAGCTTTATCCGTTAGGATGGCATTACCTGCTTTTACACAATGCCCAACAAAGGATGCGTACAAGACATCTCTAATGTGATCCTACCTGTATGGGATGGAGACCTTTTCTGCTCGATCCGGTGGGTGATCCATTGTCTTTCTGAAGATATCACCTAAAGACGGGTTTGATGAGGTTTGGGAAGAGGTGGGAAGTTGTCACCCTCGGTACATTGGTCCATTTGAGATCCTTGAGCAGGATTGGCCGCAGGCTGCTTTCGCTTTAAGCTTTGCCACCGCAGTTTGTCCGGTAGTACAGACGTTTTCCATGTGAGTATGCTTCGGAAGTATGAGCCGGATCCATCACATGTGTTGCGATTGGACCGATAGTACGTTGATGAAGATGTCTCGTATGAGGAGAGACCGATTAGGGTCTTGGATAGGCGGATCAAGTTTTGCCGAGGCAAAACCATCCCTTTGCGTCAAAGTTTTGTTTGGAAACACCACGGCAGTGGAGGAAAGCCCACTTGGGGAACGTGAATGGAAGTTCCGCGAGAAAATACCGGACATGTTTGTTGATTTTGTAATCTTATTTAATTAGATTCTGTTATATTCTTGAACTTAGGCTTACAATGTCTTAAGTTGTAAAACATTGGATTGTTTTGGTAATATGAGTGTATCTTTGAAACTTGCTTCTTTATAGGAGTGTAGTGTAAACTTACATATGTGATTACATTGGTTAAATGTGTTGTATATATCATGCGATTGAAAATGATTATGGAAATTGGTAACATTGAAAGGAATAATGGCATAATAATGAACAGGTGAGTATATGTTGTTTTTATTATTAATTGAGATGCCTCTTGACAAAAGAGATGAAATACTAGTTGGGTCAAAGATATTTACTAATGATATTATAAAAAATAGGGAGTCTGTTTTCAAAAAACTTATGCTTAATTTCGGGGGACGAAATTCTTTGAAGGGGGGAGCTTATAGCGACCCCGGTCTTTTCCCATTTGATTATTGTTTATCCGGGACTATGTCCGTAGATTCTGTCATTGTATAGTTGTTGTGTTGTCCCTTATTTTCTCATTTGGATTATGATGTGTTGGGCAGTGTTTTGTTCCAGGTTGTGGTTTAGAAACCAAGTGTTGCTGTCCAGATTTTGGATCTTCGCTCTGAGCTAGGAGTTTGTCGCTCGAGCGAGCTGTTGTTTTTTGGTTTCTTCGCTCTGAGCTGGGGTTTGGTAGCTCGAGCGAGAGGTGTGCGTCATGTTTTTTGGACTTGGCTGTGCATTCTTGGCTCGAGGCGAGCCTTTTCTTCGCTCGAGCGAGTTAGTTCGTTCTTTCGCCCTCGAGATAGTTCCAGTGCGTGTGGTTTGATTGGCTTACCAATTCCAAACAAACACAAATTGACGATTTTCTGCAAGTCAGTGGTAATTGGGACTTCCTATTGGGATTGATTCCAATTTATGAACGAATGCCCTAAAAGGATTGGGCTACCCAGGTCCGAGCCTTTGCTGTCTGCCTCAGAATTTCTGCTGTGTTGGTGTTCACTATTGCTCGTCTTGTAATCGTGATTCGTATATTTTCCTTGTTGTTCCCCAATTTCTCGCTATTATGCGAGCGAGCCTTTGGTTCTGTGGTGTTGTGGCAGTCGAGCTGAAGGCGTCCGTGTATGGCATATCGGAGCGGTGAGCGTCTCTGCTGTCTCAAAGAACCCTCAGCCGTTTTGATCGCTCGGAGGTGATAAACAAGATCTTGCTCCTGCTGCACCTCCTAAGACGACATGCGTGTGACCTTGTCCCAAGCAGAGTTTAAATACTTATCGTTGGCTCATCACACATGCACTTCTTGCGAAGATACAAGTGCTTGTATCATTTCGCCCTTAATCAGATTCCCAAAACCCTAGGTACGAGTTTTCTTCTTCCTCTACACACCTTCTTGCTGCTTAGGACCTTTTCTCGATTTCGTATACCTCATATAAGTGAGTGAGTTTTCTAACACCTGTCCTTTGACCCTAGTATAGGTCTTTGTTAACAAAAGCATAGCTGCCGAGGCCAACGTTTTATCCTAATGACTGAGGGGAAACTTCGAGTGCGCTTCCAGCTTCTATCATTAGTGAATGCTGAAGTTGTTGTGGTATTCTAGTGGTCAGACAACTTAAATGGAGTGTGTGGAGTCTTCAGTGCTCGGACTTGGTTACCATCAGCTCTATACTGACTTGTTGTTGTGCGGCTCATATTTACTTTCGGAGTTCTGGAGAGCTCCTTTGTTAAGGCGGTAGCGGATTTCCTACTTCATTTATAGGTTTTGTCTAAGTTTTGGTATTTGATTAGTTTTGGGGATACTTTGTAATTTTGGGAAAAAACCCTAGTTGTATTTATTGAATTAATTTGTATAAGTAATTCATGGAATGGGAAAAAGAATGGTTTAAATTCATGGAATTTGGGGAAATTCAATTGATTAAATGGCGTTAATTGGATTAATTTGAATCATTTGTCTATGAATAGTTGACATAGTTATTTTCAGTTTAGAAATTAACTGTTTGGGCTATTCGGTGGAGGATTAGTCGTGATTGTTGTAGTAGACAATTGCATGTTGGATTAGGGAATAACTGAAAACTAATCAACATTGTTAAGTCATTAATTTTGACTATGCATTGATACAGAAAAATACGTGTATTGATTGAGCCATTTGCATTTGCATACATTGTTGTGTGTGGGAGGAGATAGGGATGTACTCCACGTTTAGGGGAAGATAGGGGAATGGACCTCTAAAACGGAATTTGTTTGGGAGGAGATAGGGGATGCGACTCCATTAGGCTCACTTATATGTGTGCTTATTTATATAGAAGGTGTTTTATTGATACAGCACTAAAATGTTGTATCCAATCTGGAAGTATTGAAAGTGTTTTTGATTGAGCCTGAGTCTCATTTGTTTGTTTGATATTGGGAAGGATGTGAATATGATTATAATGTAAATTACACTGTTTGTAAGTTTTGTTCATATGTGATTCATTGTTGTAGGTTGGGCCAGGTTCTGAGCCATATTGATAAAGTTGGAAAGTAAAACGTGTCTTAGACAATAGTGTCATGAGACTGTAAAATGGAGTAATTGATTATCTTGGTTAACCATCTATTGAATGCTATAGCTTTATTCATTGCTTATATGTGGTTTAGTATATTTCTACTGGGCTGTGGCTCACCCTTTATGGGAACATCATTTTCAGGTTCAGGTGATAAACTACCTCCAAGGACTTAGCTTGGGAGGGTTTGGCTTTTGGATTGAAGGAGACTACCTTTAGTTAATTGTCTTTATTTATTAGTACATGTAAGCATTCAAGCCTAGGGCTTTTCTTGTATTGAGATTAGAACTCATATTTTTGAATCCAAGTGTTGGCTTGGAAAGATGTAAGCCTGTAGGGCATTTTATTCGATGTTACATGTAATGCTTTATTTAGTAATACTCTGATGAATGAATTAATAAATTGTCTTCTTTAAATAATGCATGTCAATGGTATATAATGGGTTAATTTTGAGGGCGTTACAGAAGCTCTCAACCTAATCCCCCTTCATTCTGAGTCGAAATTAAACTTTCTCTTCTAACTCTCACGAAGAAAGTTTTTCTCTCTAAAACTCTCCGTACTTCTACATCCCTCTCTCTCTTTTGCTCTAGGAACGAACTAGCCTAGGCAACTAACAGTTTCATTAGCTTAAGTGGCCAAGTTTAACTCAAGCTAATCACGCTTGGCCTCCAAGAAAGAGAATTTACTGAGAAATTGTAGCTTAACGTTATTAGTTTAACTTAGGCACCTTGTTTGAGGTTTCTGTAAATCACCTAATTGTAACTCAACGATATTACTTTAACTTAAGCAGCCCATGTAATGTTTTCTACATCACCTAACTGTTCAATTCTCAACTCCAAAATGATGAATTTGAATTCCCCTCAATTTACATCCTATTTCCCTTTTCTTTGCTCTAACTTTCCCTCCGAGCTCTCAGGAAGAAGGATTCTCTCTAACTCTCCCCGTTCTTCTCTATCGTTCTCTGTTTTGTTCTAGGAACTAATTAGTTTAGGCAACTAATTGTTTCATTTGCTTAAGTGACCAAGTTTAACCCAAACTAATCTTGATTGACCTCTAAAAAAAAAAATAATAATTTATTGAGTAATTGTGGCTTAACGACATTAGTTTAACAAAAGCAACTCATTTAATGTTATCTAAATCACCTAAGTGTTCAATTCTCAAGTTCAAAAGGATGAATTTCAATTCCCTTCAATTTTCATCCTGTTTCCTTTCCTTTTCTCTAACTTTCTCTTCTAGCTCCCAAGGAGAAAGATTCTCTCTAACTCTCTCCGTCCATCTCCAACCACCTCTCTTCCGTTTTAGGAACTAATTAGTTTAGGTAACTAATCGTTTCACAGGCTTAAGTGGCCAAGTTTAACTGAAACTAATCTAGCTTAGCCTCCAAGAAGGAGGTTTTACCGAGTAATTGTGGCTTAACGATATTAGAAAAGGATGATTTAGAATTCCCGTTAATTTTCATGCTATTTACCATTCTTTTCTCAAACTTTCTCTTCTAGCTCTCACGAAGAAAGTTTTTCTCTCTAAAACTCTCCGTACTTCTACATCCCACTCTCTTTTGCTTTAGGAACGAACTAGCTTAGGCAACTAACAGTTTCATCAGCTTAAGTGGCCAAGTTTAACTCAAGCTAATTACGCTTGGCCTCCACGAAAGAGAATTTACTGAGAAATTGTAGCTTAATGTTATTAGTTTAACTTAGGCACCTTGTTTGAGGTTCTGTACATCACCTAATTATAACTCAACGATATTATTTTAACTTAAGCAGCCCATGTAATGTTTTCTACATCACCTAACTGTTCAATTCTCAACTCCAAAATGATGAATTTGAATTTCCCTCAATTTTCATCCTATTTCCCTTTTCTTTGCTCTAACTTTCCCTCCGAGCTCTCAGGAAGATGGATTCTCTCTAACTCTCCTCGTCCTTCCCTATCGTTCTCTGTTTTGTTCTAGGAACTAATTAGTTTTGGCAACTAATTGTTTCATTTGCTTAAGTGACCAAGTTTAACCCAAACTAATCTTGATTGGCCTCTAAAAAAAAAAATAATAATTTATTGGGTAATTGTGGCTTAACGATATTAGTTTAACAAAAACAACTCATTTAATGTTATCTAAATTAAAGAGAAAATGATATCAGAGCCAGGTGATTGTTTCTAACTGTTGTGCTTCTTCTATTCAATCTCCTCTATTGTTTATTTGATTAATCTTGTTTTCAGTTCATCTTAATCACCCAAAAGATCAGTCTATTCTATCCACCTAGTTTAAGTCACCCATTTCTTCCCAGTCTAGTGTAAGTCCTTCGGATTAGGCAGAATCCGACTCTGGGGTTTCAAGATAGGATATGTATGTATACTAGGTATGTGGTAAAATTGACAAGAATAGAGTATGTATTAAGATATCTGTAAAACTGATTAATTAAACAAAACAATGAGTCGATTATTTAGAAGTAACTCATCCGTTAGTTCTAGGTCAACAGCTTTGCCCTCAATACCTAATCAGGGATTAGTAATTAATGAAGAAGATGTTGAAATACAAAATGATAAATTTGATGCTGGATGGAATATACCCAAACTGTCAATTAAAGAAATTTATAAAACTACTTTTTTACAAAATGTTTTTAAAGTTACTCTCCATGTTAAAACTATTGAACAAGTTTATGCTTTAGAAAAACCTCGAGAAACCTGCCAATTATTTGATAAAAAATTAATCAAGAGACATTTAGATAATGGTTATAATTTTATGCATATTGGCTTAATTCAAGTCGGTGTCAATCCATTGACCATAGTAGACAAAAACACTTCAAGATTTTTCCTCACTGGCCACTCCATGGGTTAGAGTGAGAAGCTCCCGCATCTCTCTAGAAACTCTGTTTCTAGGGTTTCAATACCTTATTGAATACGATGATTGGAGTTAATGCTGTTCCCATTGATGGCTCACCTTCTGCAAGGGTTGACAAAATCTGCAAGGCAGACTTAGACGTAATAAGTATGAGTGATAAACTAGGGTTTCTTAATAACAAATTCGAAATCCTCGGTGGTGAGGTGATGGCTTCATCGAAGATCAATCCTCAGGTATCTGTTCTTGGACAGGAAGGTAGTTATTCAGCCCAATCTCAATCTGATCGTAGGGTTAACCCCCTAGATCTGGCAAATCAACATAACGATGGAAGGGCTATTTCGAACGATTCTCAGAAATTGAAGATGGTAGAAGCCTCCGTCGATGGTCCTCATCTGGTGGATCAACTGGTAAATCGCAAAGGTGAGCGTGATTTCGAAACCCCCCATCTGACTTTTGATCCCCGGACTATTATAGATCGGGTTGAAAGGCTTAAATCGTCAAACCCTAACCTGGCCACCGGAGCCCCTTCGACTCCAGGTACTCCTCGTTGGTCAGATCGTAGTGAGAATGAGCCTTCTGTGTTCCATAGGCTTCCCGATAGCCTGGACATAGCATGGAATAGAGGTGATGGGAAGTCTCGTGAGGTTATGGAGGGTGATTCAAGTCAGCCGTCTGACAATGTGAGGAAAAATCTACAAGCCATTCTGGGTCAGGAAGAACACAGGGAGGATATCTCATTTGGTGATAATCTAGATCGTGGAGGGGCTAATATTCGAGGGGGTAGAGGAAATAGAGGACGTGGTGGAGGTAGGGGATCTGGAAATCACTCGGGGAAATCGTGGGCTGAAATCACAAATTCGGCTACAAGATCGCAAGTCTCTCTCAGGTACTTCCCTCCTACTGTTAAGGACGACTTTATCAGCGTTGATCTGCCTCCTAGACCTAATCCCCTTCAAAAGTGGGACTCCTGTTTGGTGGGTTATTTCTTAGGGAAAGGGGTTAACTTCAACTACATGAAGAATAGTGCATTTAGCATGTGGAAGAATAAGGGTCTTAAAGAAGTTTTAGCTAATGGTGAGGGCTTTATTTTCTTCATTTTTGATAACCCTGAGTGTTGCTTTGAAGTCCTGGAGGGAGGTCCTTGGTACATTGGGGGCTTCAATATTATTCTGAAAAAATGGAAACGTATGATGAAACTATCGAAGGATAAGGTGACTAAAGTACCAGTCTGGGTTAGGTTCTATAATATTCCTTTAGAATATTGGGATGATGATGGCCTTGGTAGGATTGCTAGTGCTGTTGGTAACCCGTTGTTCACGGATCAGCTCACTGCTACTGGGGGTAGGGTTGCTTTTGCCAGAGTTTGTGTGGAAGTTGATGCTTCTTCCAAACAACCACCTTCTTTCCCTGTAAATTGTGATGGTGAAACAATTGTTGTGAATGTTGAATACCAAGGTCTTCCTGCTAAATGTGAACATTGTGTAGCTTTTGGCCATGACACTACTAGATGTGTTACTACTCAAGTGGCTAAACTGGTGTCTCTCCAGAAAGAAACAGAAGAAAATCCTACTGAGCCTGGCTGGACCACTATTATGGCTAAAGGGAAGATGCAAGTTGGAGTTATTGCTGGAGATGAGGCAATTCCTGTTCCTCAGGGAACTCATGGGACAAATGAAGAGGAAGGTCTGACTTCTAATTTGCAAGGGGAGGTTCCACTACCTGACCAAATTGAAGCTACTGATGAGGAATTACTGGTGAATAGGGAAACCGATCAAACTAAAAATTTTGACTCAGTAGCAGAGGGCAACAGGCCTGTTGCTTCTCAGAATCTTGCTGGTTCTTCTGCTGATACCGGGGAAGATGTTCCCTACATTGAGGGCCTGCAAGAGCTGAAGAGCAACTTGGCAGATGTTATAAGCCTTATCATCCCTCAAGACCCAACATTGCTGGAGGAAGTACAGAAGTTCAAGGATTCAACTCCTGGTAGTCCTCAGGCTAATCCTGTGCCCAATCAACCAACTCCAGCAAAAGGTAAATCCTCTGGCAAGAGCAGCAGTAGCCAGAGGAAAAAGAAGAGGTAATTCTCAGTTTCTTAGTTGTGGGTTTTGTTTTGTCTTTTGTTTTCCATGACTTTTAAAATAGCTGCTTGGAATATTAGAGGGTTGAATGATCCCTCTAAACAGAGAGAGTTAAAAAATTTTGTGGTTAAAGAAGATATTAAAGTCATGGGTATTTTGGAGACCAAAATAAAAGCTGTAAATGAAAAGAAAATTTTCTCTTCCTATTTAAAGAACTGGTCCTTTTTTTGTCAAACTCACAACCTAATCAAACTGGTAGAATTTGTGTTTCTTGGGACTCCAATTTTTGTATGGTTGACCAGCTATCTGCCTCTGATCAACATATTTTTTGTAAGATTACTGATCTAGCTCAGGCCTCTACTTTCCTTGCCTGTTTTGTGTATGCTGACAATAACTACCCTTTAAGAAGGGTCTTTTGTGAAACCATGGTTAGATTATCCCACTCTCAGTCCAAATGTCCCATTGCCTTCTTAGGGGATTTTAATGCTACTAGATACAGTCATGAGAAATTTGGAGGCTCTCAGATTTGGAATTCTTAGAAGGAGGAATTTAATTCTTATATTCTTGCCTCTGAGCTTGGCGATTTGTCATATTCTGGCTGCCAATTTACTTGGGCTAACAAGAGGGATTGTGGGGAGTATATTGCTACTAAAATTGATAGAGTTTTAGTTAATGAGTCTTGGCTGGATAAATTTCCCAACTCTACTGCTATTTTTCTTCCTTCTACTATTTCTGACCACTCTCCTGCTGTTGTGACTGTTTCTGATGCTGTCTCCTCTTATAAGAAACCTTTTAAGTTCTTTAATTTCTGGTCCAAACATAAGGACTTTCTTTCCTTGGTTTCTAATGAGTGGAGTCAGTACATTCAGGGTGTTTCCATGTTTAGGGTCTGTCAAAAGCTTAGAAATTTGAAACCTGGGTTGAGAGACCTAAACAAGAAAGATTTTAGTGACATATCTACCAGAGTCCTTGTTGCTAAGTCAGACCTTGAATCTGTTCAATGTAAATTGGACAAGGATCCGAGCAATCTGATTTTGCAGAGTCTTGAGAGAACTAACCACAGGCATTATGTGGATTTATGTGCTGTGGAGGAGAGTCTTGCTCATCAAAAATCCAGGGTTGATTGGTTGGGTCTGGGGGATAGGAATACCAAGTTCTTTTTTAGATCTGTTAAGAGCAATGTTAACAGAAGCAAAATCCTTAGCATTGAGTTGGATAATGGTAGCACATCGTCTAAGCCTGAAGACATTCATCAATCCTTCATTAGTTTTTTCACAAATCTTTTTGGTACCTCGCTCAAGGACCAGTACAATGGTTTTGAAAGGATAAATTCTCTGGTCCAGTCTAGAGTCTCTGTGGAACAATCTATAAAGCTTGGTAGTCCTGTCTCTGATAAAGAGATTAAGGATGTTGTTTGGTCTCTTAAGGCTAATAAAGCCCCTGGCCCGGATGGTTTTACGGGTAGTTTTTTTAAGGCCTCGTGGGACATTGTTGGGAAGGAGGTTACTCAAGCAATTAGAACCTTTTTCCAGTCTGGTAAACTTCTCTCTGAGGTTAACAGCACTATTATTGCTCTCATTCCTAAGGTTCCTAATCCTTTGAGAGTGGGTGACTTTAGGCCTATTTCTTGTTGCAACACAATCTATAAGTGCATAGCTAAGATTATTGCTAACAGAATTAAGGTTGTCCTCCCTGATTTGATTGACCCTGTTCAATCTGCTTTTGTGCAAGGTAAGAGGATCTCTGATAATATTTTTTTGTCCCAAGAGCTCATGAGAGGTTATCATCGTCAGTCCGTTACTCCTAAATGTGCTATGAAAGTTGACATTATGAAAGCCTACGATACTGTTAGACGGGAGTTTGTTATTGATGTCCTGAAGGCTATGGCCTTTCCACTCTCTATGATTTCCTGGATTAAGGCTTGTATCACTAGTCCGTCGTTTTTCATTTGCATCAATGGTAGCCTTCATGGCTACTTCAAGGGCGCTCGAGGCCTTAGGCAGGGAGACCCAATGTCTCCTTACCTGTTTGTCTTGGCTATGGAAATCCTGGCTAGGATCCTTGCTGAGAAATCCAAGCATCCTCTTTTTAAATTCCATTGGAAATGTGAGAAGACTAAGATTGTTAATTTGTGCTTTGCTGATGATCTTATGATATTCAGCAAAGGGGATGCATCTACTGTGCAATTGATTATGCATGGGCTTGAGGAGTTCAAGAGTCTCTCGGGGCTTACTCCTAATGCTGGCAAGAGCAATATCTTTTTCTGTGGTTGTGGTCCTAGCCTTAGGGAGGACATTCTTAAGATTGTTAACTTCAATGAAGGTACCCTCCCTGTCAAGTACTTGGGTGTTCCCTTAATCACCACTAAGTTGAGAGCCTTTGATTGCCAGCAGCTTATTGACAGAATCACTAGCCGTATTAAGAGTTGGACCAATAAGGCCCTTTCTTATGCTGGTAGAGCTCAGCTTATCCAAACCATTATGTTCTCTATGCAAGTCTATTGGTCCTCATTGTTCATCCTCCCTAAGAAGGTTGTTAGAGAAATTGAAAATTTACTTAGAGCCTTTCTCTGGTCCGGGGTTGATCTGAAAAAGCATAGTGCGAAAATTGCTTGGTACAAGGTTTGCGGTCCCAAGAATGAAGGTGGTCTGGGTTTTAAATCTCTGGAGGTTTGGAATAGAGCTGCTATTGCCAAACATATTTGGTTCCTTTTCTCGGGGGGTGAGAAGTCAATGTGGTGCCAATGGGTTAAATCTTACTTACTCAAAGGCAAAAGTTTTTGGAAGGTCTCTGTTCCTAGTGACCCTTCTTGGGTCTGGAGGAAGATTATTTCTCTTTGGAAGTCTATATTTCCTCTCATCTTACATAAAATTGGGAATGGTAATGCCACCTTTTTGTGGCATGATAATTGGCATCCGGTGGGACAAATTTGGGAACAGGATTATCTATGATTCTGGGCTCCCTGGGGAGGCTAAAGTGAGCAATATTGTTAATGGGGATTCCTGGAACTGGCCTTTCCCCAACTCTTGGGAGATTAGAGACCTTATATCGTTGACCCCCCCATCTTTCAAACCCAGCTCTTCGAGTAATGATATTCCTATTTGGACTCTTACTCAAGATGGTAAATTCTCCATCCAATTTGCTTGGAATCACTGGAGAGATAAATATGATAAGGTGGCTTGGTATAAACTGCTGTGGGGTCCATTCATTATCCCTAGAGTTAGTTTCATTGTCTGGATTGCCTTACATGGAAGGCTTAACACTGGTGACAAGTTAGATTAAATGGGCCTCATTGTTGTAATTGGGCCGTTAGTCTGTTTACCAATTACAGCCCATTTATCCAGCTTAAACCTGCTCAGAAATCGAATTTATATAAAACTGCATTTTTATTTAATCATAAAAATTTACATAAATATTGTCCCATCGCCAATATTTTACATAATATGAAAGCTCGTCGAGTACAATGGTCAGTGCGAGACAATAGTTTACAGGGCTAATAATCCCAAAGCTGGATAATTTGATCGTCATCCTGCGTGCAATAAGCTGGGTAAATACAGTCTCCGACAGGCTTCTGCGACCACTGAAAGTCAGCCACGTATACATTGTTGCTGTAAACGTCCGGATTCCCAATGCTTTCCGGAGGTTGTAGTTGAATAGGCATTGTATCTTGTAGACCCCCTGATTGCCCGGTCTGGAGAGGCCTATTGCTTTGAACCACATCGGGTTCTTCAAAGTATCGTAAAAGACCCCTGACAGCGTCCTCTCTCTCCAATGTATGTGGTTCGACGCATCCGTTTGTATGGAATATCGAGCAGCCGCATTGGAAGTGGAATATCTTCCTGCGTTGGGCCTTCTTCTTGGCATTACGATGCCTCTTCTTGACTGGTTCTAGCAAACAAGGGTTCGTTGACTGTGTAGAGTTCTGCGTTTCGGTATGTCCACGCTTTAAGCCCGGCGTGTTCATGTTTTTCCAAATACTCTTTGTAGTCTTCTCCGGGGTTGCATAATATAATACTTGGAATCCCGCCCGTTATTTTCTTTGGGCGGGCATATTTACAATTTGAAAAAAAGTCCCGTTGCGCTCCAATAAACTCGCGCCAATGTTTCAAATATTGTGGGGCCACATCATCAATTATGTTGTAAAAAGCGTCGTTCTTGTGGTCCCTCAGGTCGATGTGGCCAGAATAATAATTATGTGGTCCCAAAGACCGGGCCCAACATGTTTTCCCAATTCTAGATGGGCCTTCAATTATAATGCTTTTGGGCCTATGCGGTCTTTGGGCTTCGTCTCTTATATTGTCTGCAACCCATTGCTGTATTGCTGTTGGAACGATCCATACTGTGTCTGTAAATGGATGAACATACGACAATGGTGGATTAAATGAAATCCGGTCATAATTTGATGACAATTTGTCATAATTTAACCAAAAACATTTTGGGTCGCCATTTCGTACCAGTGCTAGTGCTTCGTCCTTGGTGCCGGCTGCAAGTGCATCCCGATATATATTTTCTTTGTTATTCTGGTTAGCGCAGCGGCTACTCTCACGGAATTCACCCCATTCCGTGTAATCCCCATGTTTGGAGATGTATTCCAGCACATTCTGCTGGTTGTAGGCCCCCTGTACATTCGGATGGAAATGGCGACTATTTCGATCGTGGGTAACGTCGAAGAACCGTTCATTCTGCGTTTGAAAACGGTATGGAAATTGGACAAGGGCATGGAGATGTGGTTGCCCGTCTTCGTGTAATTCATGTGCAACCCTCACATAATTTGGTTGCCTGGTTGTGAACAGCTCTCTAATTTTCTCTAACAATCTCTCTTTAGGTATAGAACATCGGGCATATGTGAGGAAGATGTTCTTGTTTTGGACTCTAAAACGACGTCGCATTGATGCCATAACTCACTCTCGATGACGTCACTTACTCTCTCGGATGACGCAAGTCACTCTCTGAAAACTTTACTGGTGGAAGAGAGTTAGGGAGTGAGTTATATAGGTGCCCAGGAGCGTCCCACTAATATTACCTGGGACACTCCCCCCGCGCCACGTGTCGTCCCCCGATTGGTGCTCCCTTCCGCATTTTGTGGCGTGTTGTCGGCTAGTGTCTCCGCTCCGCGCCCAGATCTGCGGCTAGGATTAAAAATCTAAAAAGGCAAGCGCCGCTCCCCGATCTGCGGCCAGGATTAAAAATCGAAAAAGGCAAGCGCAGACGGGAAATTATATAAGGCAAAATAATTGGGGGAGTTTGAATTATTTTGCAAATGGATCGCGGAGATCTAGGCCAATTTCGGCGGTTGATCGGCGAAAACTTGGGGGAGTTAAACGGACACTGTGGCCTGTAGCTCATTTAATGTTATCTAAATCACGTAAGTATTCAATTCTCAAGTCCAAAAGGATAAATTTCAATTCCCTTTAATTTTCATCCCGTTTCCTTTCCTTTTCTCTAACTTTCTCTTCTAGCTCCCAAGGAGAAAGTTTTTCTCTAACTCTCTCCGTTCATCTCCAACCACCTCTCTTTCATTCAAGGAACTAATTTGTTTAGGCAACTAATCGTTTCACGGGCTTAAGCACCTCATTTACGGTTTTCTAAATCACCCTTGTGTTTTCTAAATCACCCTAGTGTTCAACTCTCAATTAGAAAAGGATGATTTAGAATTCCCGTTAATTTTCATCCTATTTACCATTCTTTTCTCAAACTTTCTCTTCTGGCTCTCAAGAAGAAAGTTTTTCTCTCTAAAACTCTCCGTACTTCTACAGCGCTCTCTCTTTTGCTCTAGGAAGGAACTAGCTTAGGCAACTAACAGTTTCATTAGCTTAAGTGGCCAAGTTTAACTCAAACTAATCACGCTTGGCCTCCAAGAAAGGGAATTTACTGAGAAATTGTAGCTTTATGTTACTAGTTTAACTTAGGCACCTTGTTTGAGGTTCTGTATATCACCTAATTGTAACTCAACGATATTACTTTAACTTAAGCAGCCCATGTAATGTTTTCTACATCACCTAACTGTTCAATTCTCAACTCCAAAATGATGAATTTAAATACCCCTCAATTTACATCCTATTTCCCTTTTCTTTGCTCTAACTTTCCCTCCGAGCTCTCAAGAAGAAGGTTCTCTCTAACTCTCCCCGCCCTTCTCCATCATTCTCTGTTTTGTTCTAAGAACTGATTGTTTAGGCAACTAAGATTCACCCAAAAAAAAAAGTTTAGGCAACTAGTTGTTTCATTGCTTAAGTGGACAAGTTTAACCCAAACTAATCTTGATTGGCCTCCAAAAAAAATAATAAGTAATTTATTAGTAATTGTGGCTTAACGATGTTAGTCTAAAAAAAGCAACTCATTTAATGTTATCTAAATCACCTAAGTGTTCAATTCTCAAGTCCAAAATGATGAATTTTAATTCCCTTTAATTTTCATCCTGTTTCCTTTCCTTTTCTCTAACTTTCTCTTCTAGCTCCCAGGGAGAAAGTTTCTCTCTAACTTTCTCCGTCCATCTCCAACCACCTCTCTTTCGTTCTAGGAACTAATTAGTTTAGGTAACTAATCGTTTCACTGGCATAAGTGGCCAAGTTTAACTACCTTAGGCAACTGACAGTTTCATTAGCTTAAGTGACCAAGTTTAACTCAAACTAATCACGCTTGGCCTCCAAGAAAAAGAGTTTACTGAGAAATTGTAGCTTAACATTATTAGTTTAACTTAGCCACCTTGTTTGAGGTTCTGTAAATCACCTAATTATAACTTAAAGATATTACTTTAACTTAAGCAGCCCATGTAATGTTTTGTACCTCACCTAACTGTTCAATACTCAACTCTAAAATGATGAATTTGAAATCCCCTCAATTTTCATCCTATTTCCCTTTTCTTTGCCCTAACTTTCCCTCCTAGCTCTCAGGAAGAAGGATTCTCTCTAACTCTCCCCGCCCTTCTCCATCATTCTCTGCTTTGTTCTAAGAACTAATTAGTTTAGGCAACTAAGATTCACTCAAAAAAAAAGTTTAGGCAACTAGTTGTTTCATTTGCTTAAGTGACCAAGTTTAACCCAAACTAATCTTGATTGGCCTCCAAAAAAAATAATAATAATTTATTGAGTAATTGTGGCTTAACGATATTAGTTTAAAAAAAGAAACTCATTTAATGTTATCTAACTCGTTAATTTTCATCCTATTTACCATTCTTTTCTCAAACTTTCTCTTCTAGCTCTCACGAAGAAAGTTTTTCTCTCTAACACTCTCTGTACCTCTAAATCCCTCTCTCTTTTCCCCTAGGAACTAACTACCTTAAGCAACTAACAGTTTCATTAGCTTAAGTGACCAAGTTTAACTCAAACTAATCACGCTTGGCCTCGGAGAAAGAGAGTTTACTGAGAAATTGTAGCTTAACGTTATTAGTTTAACTTAGGCACCGTGTTTGAGGTTCTGTAAATCACCTAATTGTAACTTAACGATATTACTTTAACTTAAGCAACCCATGTAATGTTTTCTACATCACCTAACTGTTCAATTCTCAACTCCAAAATGATGATTTTGAATTCCCCTCAATTTTCATCCTATTTCCCTTTTCTTTGCCCTAGCTTTCACTCCTAGCTCTCAGGAAGAAGGATTCTCTCTAACTCTTCCCGTCCTTCTCCATCGTTCTATGTTTTGTTCTGGAAACTAATTATATTAGGCAACTAATTGTTTCATTTGCTTAAGTGACCAAGTTTAACCCAAACTAATCTCGATTGGCCTCCAAAAAAAATAATAATAATTTATTGAGTAATTGTGGCTTGACGATATTAGTTTAACAAAAGAAACTCATTTAATGTTATCTAAATCACCTAAGTATTCAATTCTCAAGTCCAAAAGGATGAATTTCAATTCCCGTTAATTTTCATCCTATTTACCATTCTTTTCTCAAACTTTCTCTTCTAGCTCTCACGAAGAAAGTTTTTCTCTCTAAAACTCTCCGTACTTCTACATCGCTCTCTCTTTTGCACTAAACAGTTTCATTAGCTTAAGTGGCCAAGTTTAACTCAAACTAATCACGCTTGGCCTCCAAGAAAGGGAATTTACTGAGAAATTGTAGCTTAACGTTACTAGTTTAACTTAGGCACCTTGTTTGAGGTTCTGTAAATCACCTAATTGTAACTCAACGATATTACCTTAACTTCAGCAGCCCATGTAATGTTTTCTACATCACCTAACTGTCCAATTCTCAACTCCAAAATGATGAATTTGAATTCCCCTCAATTTACATCCTATTTCCCTTTTCTTTGCTCTAACTTTCCCTCCGAGCTCTCAGGAAGAAGGATTCTCTCTAACTCTCC
The DNA here is from genome assembly GCF_004153795.1 of Camellia sinensis. Classification (NCBI taxonomy): domain Eukaryota; kingdom Viridiplantae; phylum Streptophyta; class Magnoliopsida; order Ericales; family Theaceae; genus Camellia; species Camellia sinensis. The sequence continues at coordinate 1,303 of NW_021024612.1, read as the reverse complement.
CCGCCCTTCTCCATCATTCTCTGTTTTGTTCTAAGAACTGATTAGTTTAGGCAACTAAGATTCACCCAAAAAAAAAGTTTAGGCAACTAGTTGTTTCATTTGCTTAAGTGACCAAGTTTAACCCAAACTAATCTTGATTGCCCTCCAAAAAAAATAATAATAATTTATTGAGTAATTGTGGCTTAACGATATTAGTTTAAAAAAAACAACTCATTTAATGTTTTCTAAATCACCTAAGTGTTCAATTCTCAAGTCCAAAATGATGAATTTTAATTCCCTTTAATTTTCATCCCGTTTCCTTTCCTTTTCTCTAACTTTCTCTTCTAGCTCCCAAGGAGAAAGTTCTCTCTAACTTTCTCCGTCCATGTCCAACCACCTCTCTTTCGTTCTAGGAACTAATTAGTTTAGGTAACTAATCGTTTCACTGGCTTAATTGGCCAAGTTTAACTACCTTAGGCAACTGACAGTTTCATTAGCTTAAGTGACCAAGTTTAACTCAAACTAATCACGCTTGGCCTCCAAGAAAAAGAGTTTACTGAGAAATTGTAGCTTAACGTTATTAGTTTAACTTAAGCACCTTGTTTGTGGTTCTGTAAATCACCTAATTGTAACTTAACGATATTACTTTAACTTAAGCAGCCCATGTAATGTTTTGTACCTCACCTAATTGTTCAATTCTCAACTCCAAAATGATGAATTTGAAATCCCCTCAATTTTCATCCTATTTCCCTTTTCTTTGCCCTAACTTTCCCTCCTAGCTCTCAGGAAGAAGGATTCTCTCTAACTCTTCCCGCCCTTCTCCATCGTTCTCTGTTTTGTTCTGGGAACTAATTAGTTAGGCAACTAATTGTTTCAGCTGCTTAAGTGGCCAAGTTTAACTCAAACTAATCTAGCTTAGCCTCCAAGAAAGAGATTTTACTGAGTAATTGTGGTTTAACGATATTAGTTTAACTTAAGCACCTCATTTACGGTTTTCTAAATCACCCTAGTGTTCAACTCCCAATAACAAAAGGATGATTTAGAATTCCCGTTAATTTTCATCCTATTTACCATTCTTTTCCCAAACTTTCTCTTCTAGCTCTCACGAAGAAAGTTTTTCTCTTTAACACTCTATGTACTTCTAAATCCGTCTCTCTTTTCCCCTAGGAACTAACTACCTTAGGCAACTAACAGTTTCATTAGCTTAAGTTGGACCCAAGTTTAACTTCAAACTAATCACGCTTGCCTCCGAGAAAGAGAGTTTACTGTATGAAGGATGTGCTAGCTTTAAGTTATTAGCTTTAACTTAGCATCTTTCTCTCTT
>NW_021024611.1:1368201-1378985 GCF_004153795.1 Camellia sinensis | reverse complement strand
CAGGAATGGGCGAGGCAGGCGGGCTCACAGAGAGGATCCAGACAAAAGGAAGTTAAGAGTTCACACTACCATTACCACAATGTTCAAAAAACCAATCTACTGAATTCTTAGTGAGATACGCAACGAACCTTTCGTTCGATGGCCAGCCAAATTAGGAGAAGGGCAAAAAGACTACGACGAAAGGTTCCGGTGCACCTTCCATGATAAAAAGGGCACCGCACTGAAAATTGCATGCCGTTAAGGCAGCATTTGGAGGAGTTAGTGGCAGCTGGCCACCTAGACCAGTACATAGAAGGAGGAACACAGCCAGCCCCTCAGAACTACAACTACCCAAACGGAATGCCGGTGGACGCCCCACCTCAAGGTGTAATTAACGTGATACATGGGATATTCGAACCTAAGCGGATATGTGAGCTCAGGGGGATGATCAAAAAGGCTAAGCACTTAAGGGAGGTATTAAGTGCACAACCTACCATCAAAAAGGGGAGAACAGAGGCCACAAATGTTATATCTTTTTGAGACAAGGATTTAGCAAGGATATACTGCCCTCACAATGATGTATTGGTTGTCACTCTACGCGTCAAGAATTTCGACGTCAAATGGATTTTGATCGACCAAGGAAGCTCATGTGAGACAATGTATTACGAAACCTTCAAACAACTGAAACTGGAGGACAAAGACATGGCACCCACAACATCTCCCCTAATCGGATTCAACTCAATGCTAGAGTGGCCAGTGGGCAAGATAATCCTTCCAGTCAAAGCAGGAACCATGACAAAACATGTGGAATTTTGGGTATTAAAAGTCCCTTCCACCTACAACATAATCTTGGGAGGGCATGGTTGCACGCCATGCAATCGGTAGCCTCAACCTACCATTAAGTGCTGCCGTTCCCCAACGAAACCGGAGTAATTGAAGAGGTCTTTGGAGACCAAATTATGTCAAAACAGTGCTTCGTCACAGTAAATGGCAGTCGTGCTGCCAAAGGCTATGTACAAATGGTGGAAGAACCCGAGAGCAATAAACTATTTGCTGATGTTGGCAAGGCAGCTAAACAAAAGGCAGTGGAAGACTTGGTACAGGTAAGGATAGATGAAAAAGACCCAGAAAAGTTCTTTTTGCTCGGCTCGTCATTGTCCAACACTAAGAGAATAAAGGTCATGGAATTCTTAACCTCTAATATCGAAGTGTTTGCCTGGACACCGTATGACATGCCTGGTATTGACCCAAACTTCATCTGTCACCAACTGAATGTCTATCCAACTGCCAAACCAGTTATACAGCGCACTCGTAGATCAGCACTCCACCATGCCGAGATAGTGGCGGAAGAAGAGGGAAACTTGCTGGAGGCAGGAGCTATCAGAAAGGTGCACTACCCCAGATGGATCTCTAAAACCGTAGTAGTGCCAAAGAAAAATGAAAAATTAAGTGTCTGCGTAGACTACAAAACAGTCAACAAAGCATGCCCAAAAGACAGCTTTCCCCTACCACGGATAGACCAACTGGTAGACCTGACGGCAGAACATAATCGACTTAGCTTCCTTGATGCATACAGAGGTTACCATCAGATCGCTATATATGAACCAGACCAGGAGGTCACATCCTTTACAACGCCTAGAGGATTGTATTGTTACAAGGTCATGCCCTTTGGCCTAAAAAATGTAGGGGCAACATTCCAACGGATGGTCACCAAGATGTTTGAACCATTGTTAGGCAGAACAATTGAGGCTTACATAGACGACATGGTGGTCAAGAGCAAGGATGAGAAGGACCATCTCAGGGATCTAGATGAAATGTTCCAGATTCTGAAGAAGAACAAGTTGCTCCTAAATGCATCCAAATGTGCGTTCGGCACAGGATCAGGCAAATTCCTGAGGTTCCTGGTGACCAACCGAGGTATAGAAGCAGACCCTTCTCAGATCAAAGCAATCAATGATCTTGAGAGGTCCAACATAGTCAAAGAAGTGCAGCATCTCACTGGCCTAGTAGCCGCACTCAACCGGTTCATAAGTCGGTCGTCAGATAGATGTTGACCATTTTTTCAAGCATTAAAGGCCAAGTTTGAGTGGGATGAAGAATGTGACCGCGCTCTAGAAAGCTTGAAAGATTACATGTCTTCTCCACCTTTGCTAGTAACCCCAGTACCTGGAGAAGAGCTCTTTTTGTACCTAGCAGTTTCACAGCACGCAGTCAGCGTAGTGTTGGTCAGAGCGGAAAGAATCCAACACCTACTCATCTTTTATGTAAGCAAAACCTTGTTGGGCGTAGAAACCAAGTACCTACCATTGGAAAAATTGGCCTTAGCTTTGATGATGGCCTCAAGGAAGCTGTCGCATTATTTCCACGCCCATACTATAATTGTCCTAACAACTTTTCCCCTAAAAGCTTTGTTTGAGATGGCGAACTTTTCTGAGCGAATCTTGAAATGGGCGGTGGAATTAGGATAGTTTGATATCAAGTTTCAGCCTAGAACCGCAATAAAAACCCAAGCCTTGGTAGACTTTGTGGTAGAGTTCACACCAGGAAGTCATCTCATATGCCCTGTTGACTTGACTGGTACAACCGAAATGGGAACGGAAAGTGCTACAGGAAATGCGCAACCCCTAATACAAGACCCCCCGCCACATTGTAAACCATACAGGCTAGAGGATCAGAAGGAAGGAATAAATCATGCCATCCCTAGTGAGGATTCATCTGCAAGCAAAAACTTGGGGCAGTCAGACAGTGAAGAGAAAAACCTAACAGCAGCCAGGGACTTGGAAGAAAACATAAGCAGCACGTATGACCCCAAGACATCATCCGACCTCTCTACTTGCTGGAAGCTATTTGTTGGAGAGATGTGAAAACTCTTTGTGGATGAAGCATCCAATAGGCATGGTGCAGGACTTGGCATAGTCCTCATCTTACCAAACGGCTTACTAGTGGAACAAGCAGTCAACCTTGGCTTCCTAGTATCAAACAATGAGGTGGAGTATGAAGAACTCTTGGCAGGCCTAAAATCATCACTTTTCATGCAGGCCACTGAGCTAATGGTTTACAGTGACTCCCAACTGGTAGTAAACCAGATTTCAGGCGATTACGAAGCAAAAGATGAGAAGATGGCAAAGTATCAAGAGTTAGTCAGAAAGGAAATCATGAAGTTCGAAGTAGTGCGAATAGAGCAAATCGGCCGAGAAGAAAACAGTAGAGCAGACGAACTAACAGGCTTCGCTTCAATGGCAGATACATCCATCCCACATCCATTACTGATCGACTTCCTACCAAGACCAAGCATTGAAGAACCCGAAGTAGCTGAGGTATGTTGTGCCGAATTAGGCCCTTCATGGATGGATCCCACTATAGTATTCTTAAAAGACGGCGTCTTACCCGAAGAGAAGAAAGAGGCCAACAAAATAAGAGCAAAGTCACAGCGATTTTGGCTCTCTCCATCAATGGCCTTGTACAAAAAATCCTTCACAGGACCTTACTTGAAATGTGTCCATCCTAGCAAGGTCGTGGCATTCTTGTTCGAGATACACGAAGGCGTATGCGGAAGCCACCAAGGGGGAAGATCATTGGCTTACAGAGCAATTTTGCAAGGATATTGGTGGCCTTGCGTGCAAGCAGATTCAGAGAAGTATGTCAAGAAGTGCGAGAAATGTCAGAAGTTCACACACCAAATACATCAACCAGCTAGAGAGCTTCTACCATTAACTAGCCCATGGCCCTTCGTAATGTGGGGCTTGGACATAGTAGGACCACTTCCAACGGCACCCGGCAACAGAAAGTTCTTTCTTGCAGCAACAGACTACTTTACGAAATGGGTAGAAGTAGAAGCACTAGCTTCAATAAAAGAGAAAGATGTGAAGAAGTTCGTCTGGCAGAATATCATCACTCGTTTTGGCATACCCAAGGCTCTAATATCTGACAACGGCACTCAGTTCGATGGCAAAGTTTTTAGAGGCTTTTGTGAAGAATACAAGATAGAATTCTACAACTCTACACTGGCAAACCCCCAAGCAAATGGCCAGGCGGAAGCATCAAACAAAGTCGTCTTGGATGGATTGAAGAAAAGGTTAAAGAAAGCAAAAGGAAAGTGGGCTGAGGAGCTTCCTCATGTTTTATGGGCTTATCGTACCACACCTCAGCGATTAACTGGAGAAACGCCATTCTCCTTAGCCTACGGCATGGAAGCAGTAATCTCACTGGAAATTGGCCTCCCCACCATCAGAAGCGAAAATTTTGACCCAAAGTTAAATGGAAAAGCCATAGCCTTGGAACTCGACCTTGCGGAAGAAAGAAGAGAAAGAGCACTGGTTCACATCGCCTCATACCAACAAGAGTTATGCAGAAAATATAACAAGACAGTATATCCGAGGCAATTCAAGATTGGGGATTGGGTGCTACGCAAAGTAATGGGAAACACCCTGGTACCCGAAGATGGCAAGTTAGGGCCTAATTGGGAAGGACCTTACAAAGTGGTTGGATTAGCAAGAAAATGGGCATACCACTTGGAGGATGGAGACAGCAAGGCCATTCCCAGGCCATGGAACACTACTAACCTCAAACTATTTTATTTTTAGCTTTTCTTTAAAGTACTTGTAATTTTTCCTTTTTCAATAAAGCAAGTAGTTTCCTTTTCAGCATAATGGTTTTCTTCTGTAAAAGTAGTTTAGTGAGCTAGGGGCAATGAAATCAGAGTTGGCCGGAATAACCAACTTTGAGTTCTCTTCAGCCAAGATCAGGATCTAGGCTGAGGAGGTTGGCTGGAAAAACCAACACTTACTTCTCCTAAGCCGAGATAAGGATCTGGGCTGCTGGAAGTTTGGCCAAAATAACCAAACACTTTCCTCTAAGTTGGCCGGAATAACCAACTTTGAGCTCCCTTCAGCCAAGATCAGGGTCTAGACTGAAGAGGTTGGCTGGAAAAACCAACACTTACTTCTCCTAAGCCAAGATAAGGGTCTGGGCTGCAGGAAGTTTGGCTGGAATAACCAAACACTTTCCTTTAAGTTGGCAAGAATAACCAACTTTGAGCTCTCTTTAGCCAAGATCAGGATCTAGGCTGAAGAGGTTGGCTGGAAAAACCAACACTTACTTCTCCTAAGCCGAGATAAGGATCTGGGCTGTAGGAAGTTTGGTCGGAATAACCAAACGCTTTCCTCTAAGTTGGCAGGAATAACCAACTTTGAGTTCTCCTTAGCCAAGATCGGGATCTAGGCTGAAGAGGTTGGCTGGAAAAACCAACACTTACTTCTCTTAAGCCGAGATAAGGATCTGGGCTGCAGGAAGTTTAGCCGGAATAACCAAACATTTTCCTCTAAGTTGGCAGGAATAACCAACTTTGAGCTCTCTTCAGCCGAGATCAATATCTAGGCTGAAGATGTTGGCTGGAAAAACCAACACTTAGTACTCTTCAGCCGAGATAAGGATCTAGGCTAAAGAGTGGTTAGCTGGAATAACCAACTTTTAGTACTCTTCAGTCGAGATAAGGATCTAGACTGAAGAGTGGTTGGCTGGAATAACCAACTTTAAGTACTCTTCAGCCGAGGTAAGGATCCAGGCTGAAGAGGTTGGCAGGTATGGCAGAACAGAATACAAGGTTAAGACCGAGATAGGTATCTCGGCCAGAAAATGTCATACTTCATTTATGGTAAGAAAATAAGTGCAAGCATAGAGTTAACCGAACTAACAGTTCAAACAATAGAAGATTTCATTGAAATTTCAAATGAAAGGTACAAAAGATGGGGCCTCAACCCAGTTACACATTCTTTCCAAAGAAGTAAAAAGAAGAAAATATTGGCTCAAGCAAAAAAGTTGTCAAGATCTGCATCCAGATCAACTCGAAGCTCGGTTTCAGTAGGTAGCTCAATCACACTTTCAACCAAGTCTTCCACCAGCGGCTCCACCCGAGCTGTCTGGACAACGGGATCATTGGCGACGACCGGGGCATTATTGGGTTCTGGGGACTCCTCTTCTTTCTCAGCTTGAAGAAATTTTTGTTGAATGGCAGTAGCATACTCCACCATGTAGCTCGGTATGAAATGTGGAGGAGGGTTTTTGAAGACCTCGGTCTCCTGGCCATGACCGAGCTGCGCCACGGCTGCTTTCCACCCATATTTGAAAAATACATCCTTGGCAGCTTCGCACTGCAGGATATACGTGGCTTCACCTTCTTTGTAACAGCGGTCTTCCACGTCTTCCACCTTCTTCTCCAGCTCGGTTATCTCAACATTCTTCTTTCTCTCGAGCTTGGCCAGCTCGCGTAGATATTTTTCTTTCAACTCGACCGTAGCTTTTTGCTTATCTGCTTCAGCCGAGCTGACAAGACCGGTCAAGCGGGCCATCTCGGTATGTTGCTCATCCATTTTCTTTTTGGACTCCTCCAGCTCGGCTAATTTAGCATTGGCCTTTGCCACGGCCTGCCTTGTGGTTTTTCGAAGCTCCAACACGCGCTTATGAACGACGTGGTTCTTCTGTAGAGCCTGCAAAAAGAGGAATACTTTTGAGCTGAACCGAGTAAATAGATGTAGAAATTAGGGCAAGAAAAAGGAGAACTTACCAGTACCATTGATTTTGTTGCCGAACGAATGGCCTTCAGCTCGGTGAGATGGTCGTGGTGCTCCATGTCGGCTGGAAGACATACGCTCTTGGCGAGGTTAAAAGCTAGCAAATGGTCTTTTTTGGCGACCACCGAGTCAGAGTCAGTGATAGCTCGGTTCTTGTAGGTGACCTTGGGCACCCATTCTGATGGGCTAGCCCGGTCTGAGCGCTCAGGTTGTGGGCTCGGTGGTGTGGTTTGGGGAAGCACGGTTTCATCCTCATCAACAAGGCGTAGCTCGGTTGTGGAAGTCCGAGCACGCTTGCTTGGCCGAGATGAGGATGGCTACGCGGTTGGAAGGGCTACTACAGCGTCTTGTGTTTGGCCGGCTAGTGGTACCTCGACCTGATTTGTCTCGGTGATGAGGGCCCTTACTGCTATCTTTTTGGCCATTTCTTGTTCGACAGTTAATGGGATAAGATTGATTTGTGGAAGGGTTGGATTAGGTTCTGGCGAGGGTTCCAGGAGGAAATCTGTCACCCTAGTCTTCCTCCTGCTACTGTATTGGTATGTTGGTTCAAAATTGAGTAGCTGGGCCAAACCTCGTTCGTGGTACCGTAGTGCGGCACGAAGGGCGTTTAGGTTTGGGTAACTGTACTGCGACTTTAGATGGTTTAAATCTGCATAAAGAAAAAAGACAACGGTTAGTGCGGTTCAAAACTTACAAATGGAGTAAAGAATGCACCAAGTGAGCCGAGGTATGTATACCAGCTACTCCTTTATTCCAGTTAATTCAGCCACCTGGGATCTGGGCCTCTTGGTCTTCAAAGTTGCCCGAGACCCAGAAAAAATCATCGTCATTTATATCTTTGTCTGGGGTGTTCTTTATTATTTTTTCTCGGCGGCGTCTTATTCTTAAATAATATACCCAACCGTCTTCTGTCCCTACTCTAGGCTCACTGTTATCTGAGTCACCTTCTGTGCTCTATTCAGCTTTGATGCTTGGTTCAGCCCTTTTCTCATTATCACTATCCTGCAGCTGTAGATCAAAGAAAATCTCGAATCTGGGGATGCACTTCTTTGAGGAATTTATCCAAGGCTCAGGAAAGCCACAAAAAGGAAAATCCTCTCCCTCTCGAACAAAATGGCTGTTGAGCGTCCCCCAGATCGACCTGTGGACGAGCTCATAATGCTTTCTAACTCTCTTGGCCCTGGCTCTGCCTTTCATCTCTTCTCCATTCCTTATCTAGTCCTCTTTGGTAGGCACATATCCCAGTCCAAAGGCATGTGGGTTGTGTGGCACATCTGCCAGTGCTGCAACACCTTTCCGGCCACTAACATGCTGCAGGTTGTTCATGAAATAGATGGACTGGGTGCTGACGTACATGCCTTCATCTGCGGCTAGTATGTTCTGCACTATTTGAGGCTTCAGCTAGAGTAAATCCTGAGAAGAATACATCCTCCTCAACATGGTTGATCTCTAGCACTAACGTAGTCACCTCCGGGGGTGGATAGATGGATGAGTTCCCAAAAATAATTGTCACTCCTCCCCTATGAGGATACTTCAACATTTGGTGGAGAGTAGAGGAGACAGCCTTCACATGATGCAACCAGAGCTTTCCTAACAGCAAATTAAAGGTAGCCGACACATCCAAGACATGAAACTTGATCTCTTGCTCTGATGGGCCCGCTTGGACTCTCACTTACACTGTTCCCATGACCTCTCTACTCGTGTTATCATACGCCCGTATTACTTGGGCTGTGGGAACAAAGTCCGCTGGTTTGAGGCCAATTGCGTAGGTGGTACGGAAAGGACAGACATTAATGGTCGAACCGGTATCTACCAACACCACCAGCACCTATTTCTCCCTGCATTACACAAATATGTACAACAGTTTATTATAAGCCGAGCCCTCCGGCAGTAGCTCTTTGTCAGAGAAAGTAAGCATTGGCCTAGCACCACTTGGGCAATGCATGGCCCGCAGTGAAATCCACCAACTCATTAATATACGGTTGAGGAAAGTCATCCTTCGGATTGGATCTATTCAAGTCTCGGAAATCTACAAACACCTGGATTCTACCATCCTTCTTCGGCACTAGGACAATGTTGGCCAACCAGGTCCGATACTCTGATACTAACAAGAATCTTGCATCAATCTACTTAGTGACCTCTTCCTTGATTTTCAGTGCCCAATCCGAATGAATCCTGCACAGCTTCTGCCTGACTGGTCGAGCCTCAAGGTCAAGAGGGATCCAGTGCTGTACAATCTTAGGATTGATTCTAGACATGTCTTCATAGGACCACGTGAAAACATCTTTGAAATCTTTTAATAAAGCGATTAAATGCTCGCGCTCCTCCGAAGACAATGTAAACCTAATCTGGACCAGGGGCAGATCCTTCTTAGTTCCCACATTAATGGCAATGATTTCATCAGCACGGGGTTTAGAAAACCTCTTCTCCTCCCGATTAATCAAGTTTTTCAAAGCCAGAGGAATTTCTTCCTCTTCGTTTTCATTAAAATTTTGAAAATCTTGGTCAATACTTTAAACCAATGGCACAGAAAAGTACACAGAATCTGCAGAGTTTTCATTCAAAAGGTCCAGAAAGAAAAACTAAATGAAGACCTAGAAAGGACTTTGGTATCTGGGTTACCACCCCCAGAAATACAAAACTCAGACTCAGAAGAACTTAAATCTGATCCCAACTCCACAGACTCAGTGAAATCAGATTCTGACTCATCGCCCGATTCAGGACTGGAAATATAGCCCTTCTCCAGCTGCCAAGTAAGATATGGTGCCCCTGATGCATCCAGAATGCCACTGGTTGGGTTCACACCCGGTTCTTCCCCGATCATGGAGACAGTAAAGTTATCCCCCAAGTTCTCTAGGTCGATCGTAGGATTTGTCAGAAGACTAGCCAGTGCTGTCCCTACTCTAGGCTAACTGTCATCTGAGTCACCTTCCGTGCTCTATTCAGCTTTGATTCTTGGTTCAACCATTTTCTCATTATCACTATCCTACAGCTGCAGATCAAAGAAAATCTCGAATCCGGGGATGCTCCTCTTTGAGGGATTTACCCAAGGCTCAGGAAAGCCACAAAAAGGAAAATCCTCTCCCTCTCGAACAAAATGGCTGTTGAGCGTCCCCCAGATCGACCTGTGGACGAGCTCATAATGCTTTCTAACTCTCTTGGCCCTGGCTCTGCCTTTCATCTCTTCTCCATTCCTTATCTAGTCCTCTTTGGTAGGCACATATCCCAGTCCAAAGGCATGTGGGTTGTGTGGCACATCTGCCAGTGCTGCAACACCTTTCCGGCCACTAACATGCTGCAGGTTGTTCATGAAATAGATGGACTGGGTGCTGACGTACATGCCTTCATCTGCGGCTAGTACTATCTGCACCACTCGGGTTTCCGCTAGATTGAATCCCAAGAGGAATACATCCTCATCACCATGATTGATTTCTAGCAATGGTGTAGTTACCTCTGGAGGTAAATGTATAGATGAGTTCCCAAAAACTGTTGTTACTCCTCCCTCCTGAGGATACTTTAACATTTGATAGAGGGTGGAGGACACAATCTTCACGTGATGTAACCAAGGCCTCCCTAACAGTAGGTTAAAGGTAGCACCTCCTTTTCATTCCTTGGTGGTGGCATTTCTAAGATGGCCATGATTTTGGAAGAATCTACTTTAATTCCCTTATGTGTGATAAGAAATTCCAGCATTTTTCCTGCCGTCACGCAAAAGGTGCATTTCTGTAGGTTTAACCTTTATCTGTATTTCCTGATCCATTGAAAGAATTTTTCCAGTGTAGTGTAGTGGCTTTCTCGCTCTTTGGACTTGACAATCATGTCGTCCACGTACACCTCAACCTCTTTGTGGATCATGTCATGAAAAATGGTGGTCGTAGCCCTCTGATAGGTAGCCCTAGCATTCTTTAACCCAAAAGGCATGACTCGGTAGTAATAGGTGCCCCACAGAGTAGTGAAAGCTGTTTTCTCCCTATCCTTGGGTGCCATCAGAATCTATTTATACTCGGAAAACCCATCCACGAACTATAGCAATGCATGGCTCGCGGTGAGGTCTACCAACTCATCAATATGCGGTAGTGGGAAATTATCTTTTGGACTAGCCTTATTCAGATCCCTGAAGTTGACACAGACTCTAATTTTGCCATCCTTCTTTGGGACTGGGACAATATTGGCCAACAACATCAGATACTCAAATACAAGTAAGAACCCTGCCTCAGATCCCTTTGGTGTAAC
>NW_021024611.1:1319569-1340700 GCF_004153795.1 Camellia sinensis | reverse complement strand
CTCAACCGTTGGATTGTTCACTCTAGGAGATGACTGTAGGCTTTTCACCCTAGAGGATCCGGACTGTTCCTCGTCGGGGGAAATGTACGCGTGGTTTTTCTAAGGGGTTTTTTTTTTTTTTTTTTTTAGTGTTATATTAGAGTGTTACGTTTGGAAAAAGTACAGTAAGAAATTTTTTATGTGTTACATTAGAGTATTACACTAAGATATTTTTTTTAGTGTTATATTGAAATGTTACGTTTGAGTGTTATATTGGAGTTTTACAGTTTGAAATTGTACATTTGGCCAAAACTTACTAAAGTAGCTTTTGTACTCCTTTTGAAATATTTGAAAAATACCACATCCTTTAGGAATGTTTGAATAATATCATATTTTAAGTCATTTTTGTTTTCCTTTTAAAATATTTTCCAAATAAATAAAATTATATAAAAATTCATCTCAAATTTAATTCACATATAATGTGTACCTACCTTTCTAGCACAAAAGAAAAAAAGAGAAGCAATATAATAGAAATAAGGGTATAACTGTAAATCTAATTTTTAAATAATATATTAAATCTACTTTTGTCAAAATTAGTGGGACTAATTGGTTTATAAAAAAATCCTTAGAACTAAATGGATCACCATTCCTCAAGACGGGAATTATAGATAAATTTTCCTAATTTTGCTTGTATTGAATATGAAATGTTTTACAATATTCTACACTTAGGCTCTATTTTATATTGTTTGGTTGGCCAAAAAAGTAAGTAAAATATTTTTCATTATAAAACGCAAAATGATTTACATTTTAAAATTTTTGAAGTTATTTAATTTTTTGTTTCTCACCATAGTTAATATTATTCAAAGTACATATCAAGTTGTACTACTTACATATACATTGAACGTTTTTTTATTTCTCTCTCTCTCTCTCTCTCTATATATATATATTGTGATTGAGCAATTTATCAGAATTAGGTTTAGAAATTATTATTTTGTTATATTCAATCCTTATCTTATTTTATTATTTAATAATGATAAAAAAAAATTGTATACCAAAAAATTATATGTAATGATGTGTCACATTCTTACTGATTGAAAGAAACAAAATAATTGTAAAGTGAAATGAATTTATATCTCACTTGAGAATTTAAAAATAAAAAATAAAAGCGTGTTCAATTTTACATGAAAGCTATGTATGAATATCATTTTGTTTTATTCTTTTTATTTTTAAAAATTACTCTATAATTGGTTCTTTATTAAGATATAATTACTCTATAATTTGTTGTGGAAAATATTTTAAGTTCCAAACACCAAAAAACAAAAACAAGAATTTGTTTTTTAACAAAATCATTTTACATGAAAAATATTTTACGATGTAAATTATTTTACGGCAAAACAACAGAGTCTTAATTAAAATGATTAAAGGCAACAACCACTGTTTAGAACTTGACTTTGTAAGAAAAATAAAATTAATCAAGTATTGAATATGCCTATTCAGATTGAACTCAATGATCTGTATTTTCTTACTTATATGGCAAAAGATTTTGCATTGCCTAAACATTTTGACTAACTTCTGTACATATGGAATTGATACTGGTATTTGAAATGCATAATAGTTGTTTTGTTTTTTTATTTATCTTTTCTTTTGTGTTTTCTTAGATTAAAGTAATCTTACATTTCCACAAATTTATGGATCAGAAGGGTTATATGAGGATTCATTTTGCAATTTGGAAATTATTATTATTATTTTACATCTTTGAGGTCCTTTTATGTATGTCGTCTACTTATTCAATTTTTATTTTATTTTTTTTTATATATTTTAACTCTATTTACTTTTAATTACTTGCGGATGAGTTGGACCAATGCAATCAAATTGTGAGTAAAGATTAGAAATTATAACCAAGTTTTGGCTGCTAGTAGGCACTCCAATGGTTCATATAAGTCTCAAAAAATTATAGAATAGTTCCGAAATACCATATGATCATATTGTCTCACTAATTATTATTCATTATGTTTTTTCATATTTTTCAATCGTCCAACACAAATAGTTAATACCCCATCTTCTCCACCAATTATATTATTATGAAGCCACATGACCATAGTCTTGAACTCCCAAACTACCAAATAATTACTCGTTAAGTTTCCAATGGTCTCAAAAGGATCTAAAATGATGAAATATTAGGCAATTTTTTTTTTATTTTTGTTGGTATTAAGTTTATGTAATGGATTATTGTATGTTAATGGATTTACACTTTCTGCTGTAAGAAAATGATAAGTGACATTGAATATGACTATATAATATGAATACTTGATTTCTTATGATAAATTTTTATTCTGAAAACTAAAAATGGAGACTAATTATGGCTTATATTTTAAAATTTCAGAATGATTATAGTATATATTTAATGGGTTTGTTTTGATTATGATTTTTTTTTTTTTTAAGAAGACAAATTAAATTTTTAAAAAAAAAAAAAAAAAAAAAAAAAAAAAGAGAAGGAAAAACACCATAAAATATAAATAATGTTTAGAAGCTCAAATTTGAGAGTTTTGATACAGCTCTAATGATGTGGAGAGTAACCATGTGAAGAGAGAGCCCACACTCCTGTCTCTACTCTCTCCCTCTTCCATCTTATTAGAACGCTCATTAAAACTCCTATTTTAGAACTATGCATCACTACTCAAAATATAATCATCATGATGCCACCTTTTAATTATAACAAACTTCTGTTAATTGCTAGTAAGAACAAAATATGAAGTCTATAATGGCATTTTTTAAACGACAAACACGGTATCTGCAACATTATGCTCTAACACCACCTTACCTTTTAACAACATTTTTCTGATCTATTACGACATTTTTTATATGCTGCTAATTCTAAAGCTTCTTAGGAGGTAGAGCCTGGGCCAGGGCGGTACTGAAAGGTGAAGGGCTCAAGTGTGACAAGAGGGGTTGGCCAGAGCCAGATTTTATCACTTTCGGTAGTTTAAGAGAAAATGATATTAAAATAAATATAATATTAAAAAAGGAAAATAAAAGTTAGGGTGCCCAACATTTTTTTGGGGGATAAATTTTGAAACTCCCTATTCTCTGACTTCCAAAATTTAAATTACACTTTGCACCCTCACACTATATAACAATTCTACTTTGCTTTGTTGCCTTTCAATTGTGACAGGTAAATTCTTACACTAGTCTCTTTGTACCTCCGTCCAGATCTGTTAAAGAAATTGACCAAAATTGTCAACAATGTCAAACTTAGGCCTCGTGTCGCACAACGATTATTTTCCATCAAAATTTTGTAACGGTAACAGATGAGAGAGAGAGAGAGAGGAAAGCAACGTGAGATTAAGCATGAAGTGTAAGGCTACAAAGTGTAATGTACCCAAGCCTAACCTAACAAGATCCTATAAAGTTATTTCCCAATAAAATTGCCCAATCACCACCAAGTACCGATGACTGCAACATATATGCACCTAAGTTCATCCAAAACCCAGAAGAGTTATTCACTTAAGTCTAAACATTTATTGAAATCTGTAAAGATCTTTGCTGAAAAAGATGGCTTCTCTAAAACAACTAGGAAGACAACCAGATTCCACATGGCTGCAGCATGAACTTAACTCCCCCATTTACTGAAATCTATCAGCAAACATTGTACCTGTGGTTTAAAAGTGTAATTCTCCATGCAACATATTTACAATCTCCATTATATATCGTTTTGACTAAAAGACAACATCAAAAGATGGATCCTGAATTTATCGATAAGAAGCACAAGGAAGAATTTACAGTCTTAAAGATGCAGTAGCCAGTAGTAGTAACTCTGCTGAAGTAAACAACACCACACATCCAGGAACATGAAACCATTCGTGTTCCCGCCACTTGCTTCATGTCTCATGAAGGTAATGCATAGGTACATATGGCAGCACCAAGATGGTCATATGTGAGGGAACAAGAATAAAAATTAGCGCCAACACTTATTCTTTATCCGTATACAAGTGTTACTTCGTTGTGGGAAAATTGCCTTCAGTAAACTTGAGCCTAATACATGAATGTGCTCCAATAGGTACAGGAAGACTGTTATTTTTACTTGGAACTTTTATTTATCTAGGAAGAAACATGATCTCGGGGAGTTGAATCAGGTTGTTTCTCAGCAAGTTGGTTCTTGAGGAATTCCAACACAGAAAGGCGCTGCATGCCGAAACAATGTGTTAAAACACTTACTCAAGGTCAACAATAGTCATAAAAATGAGGGCAACCATTCAAAAATCTTACCCGTTGTTCAAGACCAACTTCTTGTATAAAGCGCCTAAGTTGAACAAAACATCAACTCTTTCAACCGGAGTAAACATCTCAGTTGAGGGTACCTAAGTTGAACAAAATATCAACTCTTTCAACCGGAATAAACATCTCGGTTGAGAATACCTTGGTTGAACAAAACATCAACTCTTTCAGCCGGAATAAACATCTCGGTTGAGAGTACCTAAGTTGAACAAAATATCAACTCTTTCAACCGGAGTAAACATCTAGGTTGAGGGTACCTAAGTTGAACAAAACATCAACTCTTTCAACTGGAATAAACATCTCGGTTGAGAATACCTTGGTTGAACAAAACATAAACTCCTTCAACCGGAATAAACATCTCGGTCGAGAATACGCAAAACTTAAAGCAACAAAAAATGCTAAGGCAAAGAAGAGTAACTTCTATATATTGACAAAAATGAATATTACATGAAGTGTAAGGCAAAAAATTCCTTTGCACAAAAAAAAAGAAAAGAGCAAAAGCTAGAAATAATACAACTTGAGGTTGGCTGCATTCCATGGCTGGGGTATTCCCCTACCATCCAAGTCCTCCAAGTGATATGCCCTCTTGCCCGCCAGACCAGTTATCTTGTAGGGTCCTTCCCAATTTGCTCCAAGTTTGCCTTCGCCTGGCACTAGGGTATTGCCCATGACCTTCCGCAAGACCCAATCACCCACTTTGAACGGCCTGGGGTGCACGGTTTTGTTGTATTTCCTTGAAAGCTCCTGTTGGTAGGCGGCCACATGGATAAGAGCCTTTTTCCCGGCGTTCTTCCACTAGGTCCAATTCCAAGGCAATGGCTTCAGCGTTCAGTTCGGGCTCAAAACTTTCACTTCTGAGGGTGGGCATACCAACTTCCAAAGGGATGACCGCCTCCATGCCATATGCCAAAGCAAAAGGAGTTTCCTCGATAGATCGCCGCGGGGTTGTTCGGTATGCCCAAAGGACACTGGGGGGTTCCTCGGCCCACTTTCCTTTGGCTTTCTCAAGCCTCTTCTTCAGTCCATCAAGAATGGTCTTGTTCGAAGCCTCGACTTGTCCGTTAGACTGTGGGTAAGCCGGAGTAGAGTTGTAGAATTCAATCTTTAAATCTTCACAAAACCCTCTGAATAGGCAACCGTCAAATTGGGTGCCGTTATCAGAGATCAGAATTTTGGAGATGCCAAACCGCGTGACCACGTTCTGCCAGACAAACCGCTTCACGTCTTTCTCCTTGATTGTTGCCAAAGGCTCCGCTTCAACCCATTTGGTGAAGTAGTCTATGGCCGCGATGAAGAACTTCCGGTTGCCTGGTGCTGTTGGGAGCGGCCCCACTATATCTAGCCCCCACATCGCAAAGGGCCAAGGGCTAGTGAGGAGAAGAAGTTCCCTGGCCGGCTGGTGGATCTGGTGGGCAAATTTCTGGCATTTCTCACACCTGTGAACATATTTCTGGGTGTCGGCTTGCATGCACGGCCACCAGTAGCCTTGCGAAATAGCTCGGTAGGCCAAGGACCTGGCCCCTATGTGACTACCACAAATGCCTTCGTGTATCTCGTAAAGGAAGGCTTCCACGCTAATTGGGTGCACAAACTTCAGGTAGGAGCCGATGAAAAACTTCTTGTATAAAGCGCCTGATGGAGAGAGCCAAAACCGCTCAGACTTTACCCGCACTTTATGCGCTTCTTTCTTGTCGGCTGGAAGGGTCCGTTCTTTGAGAAAGAGGATTATAGAGTCCATCCAAGAAGGACCTAGTTCGGCGCAGAGTACTTCTGTCTGCCCGGCTTCCTCAATGCTGGCCTCGGAAGGAATTCAATCAAAAGAGGGTTGGGAGATATGCTGTCGAACATAGAAGCAAGGCCGGCCAACTCATTTGCTCGGCCATTTTCTTCTCGGCCAATCTGTTAGACCCTGATCGCCTGAAATCGCTTGATGTGGTCTCTGACCAGAGCTTGGTACTTCATCATTCTGTCATCATTTGCCTCGTAAACCCTAGAAACTTGGTTAACCACAAGCTGAGAATCACTGTAAACCATTAGTTCAGATGCTTGCATCTGAAGCGCGCTCTTGAGACCGGCCAATAGCGCCTCGTACTCGGCCTCATTGTTGGATGCTGGGAAGCCAAGACTGATAGAATGTTCTATAGTTAGTCCGTTTGGCGAAATCAGAACTATAACCAGCCCGGTACCGTGATGGTTCGAGGCTCCATCAACAAAAAGTTTCCACATTTCGCCGACGAAGAGCTTCCAACACTCTGAGGGGTCCTAAGAAGCTTGAAGGTTGATGGGATCACGGTTGCTTAGCTGTTCGACTTCCGGTCCTGTGCTGAGCGGTTCCACTTCAGCCCCCCTTGGTGATTCAGAGGCGGACTCAGCAAGTTGATCCATAATGCTTAAGTCCGTAGGCGAATCGCTAGGTTGCAGTATTATGCTGGCCGCAGGCTCTGTGCTGAGCAGTTCTATTTCTTTCCTCCTCGATGATGTGGTGTCGGACAAAGCGGGTTGGTCAGTGATAGCCAACTCTGTCGTCGCATCACCGGGCTGTAGTATCGTATTAACTGAAGGGGCCTCGGCGGGCGCGCAAGTTCCGCGTCACCAATGCCGCCAAGCTGTGGTATTTTGGTCGAGTTGGCATTCACCTCTTCATCTGCCACGACAATATCGACCGGGCATACCGGATGAGTTCCAGGTGAGAATTCAGCAACGAAGTCGGCCAGAGTCTGGGCTTTTATGGCTGTGCGCGGCTGGAACTTCACATCAAACTGTCCCAATTCGACCGCCCACTTAAGAATCCGACCAGAGAAGTCTGCCCGTTCGAACAAAGCTTTGAGAGGGAACTCGGTCAAGACGATGATGGTATGGGCATGGAAATAGTGTGCCAACTTCCTTGAAGCCATCATCAATTCTAACACAAGTTTTTCCAGCGGCAAGTACCTCGACTCTGCTGGTAGCAAGGTTTTGCTGACGTAGAAGATGGGTAGATGTTTGATTCCTTCCGACCGGACAAGCACTGCACTGACTGCATGCTGCGATACGGCCAGATAAAGGTAAAGTTCTTCTTCGGGCTTCGGTGTGACCAACAACGGTGCTGAGGACAAATACTCCTTGAGCTCAGCCAAAGCCCGATCGCACTCTTCATTCCATGAGAACTTTGATTTCAAGGTTTGAAAAAAAGGGCGGCAGCGATCTGATGACTGGCTTATAAATCGGTTAAGCACGGCGGCCATTCCGGCCAGATGCTGCACATCCTTAGCCGAGCTAGGCTATTTTAACTCTTGCACGGCTCAGATTTGTATAAGGTCTGCTTCGATACCTCGGTTCGTGACTAGGAAACCCAAAAATTTTTTGGATCCCACAGACGGCGCCAATTGTACGGGGAGCAAATATTCAGGCGAGCCCGCACTCCTTGCTTCTAAGCTCCGTTTCTATCCGATCACCTGCGTGCACAACAGCGGTGAGCTACCCGGCAGTGTGTGGCCGGAAAACCCCTTTGATGATCAAGTTAGCACACACCTGAGGATAGAGAGAATGAGGAGAGAGTGGAGTGTAAGTATTTCGCTTACAAAATGTTCGTTTTTCAGCATGGGGGGCGCAGACTTGCTTATATACCTTCTGCACCCCAAATCTACTCCCAGTGATCTCTCGACACGTGGTTCTGCTATCCCATTTGTCAGCACAAATCTTGCTGAACATCACCTAACCCGACTGCCAGCCCACTCTACTGGGAGCTCGGCAGCTGGGCTGAATCTTCTCGGCTGTCAAAGGCCATGCTGCGTTTCATGCCCAATTGCTCCAAGAATTGAGATCCTTTCCAGCCATGCTCGGCAGCATTCCGGCGAAGCCGAGCTTGAGATTGGTCGTACCGGTCAACCAAAGGCCTTCCAGCCGGGCTTTTGGCACAAGCTTCTCGGCCAGGCTAACGGTGCGTGCCTTTGACCGAGCAACGCAAGTTGCACGGTTATCACCTGCGCAGATCCAAGTGACTCGGTCCATCTCTGAGCAGCCCCAACTCCGGGCAAATCCAAAGTTATCGCGACCCAACGCACCATTGGGACTCCAATTTGCTCGGCCTCTAACTCGGCCCATATCCAGCTCATAATTCTCCCTCTCACCTTCAAATTTGATGAAAAGGAAAATTTGGGATAAGTGGGGAACTTTTAAAAAGATTTTGATATCCAATCAAGTTTTTTACTCAAATTAGATGGGTAAAAGGTTGGAGATGCTCTAAGAATATATATATATATATATTTATAAAGAAAAGGTATATTTTTTTAGAAAGGGTTCTAATGTTTTTGTTAATTGGTCTAACTAAATATTTATAGTATATTTTATAACCTAACAAAAATTTAGCCCCATCTAATTCTCAAAAGTATTTTTACCGAATTAAATTTCTTGTCTCTATGAATCTAAAAATTTTGAAATTCTAGTGTCCTTGTGCATAAAGATGGCAATTTGAAACCGGCCTGACGGGGACCCGACCCCCCAACCCCGAATTGTGCGGGTTTTCCCTGAAAAATACCCCAGACGGGATGGGGATGGTATTTAAAATTCAATCCCCGAACAGATTCGGGCCGGGGACGGGGATAAGTGTCCCAGCCTCATACCCGGCCCTGTCCCCGTTCCTCGGCCCAGTTTGTTCCCGAAATGAAATTACCAATTTACCCCTAGATATATATATACACACACTGTGACCTAACCAAACCAAACCCTCACCTGATCCTCTCCAATTCTGTCTCTCTCTCTCTTCCCTCTACTCTCTCTCGACGTCGATCATCACGTCGATCGTCGATCATCACTGTAACCAAACTAGATCTGGTGGAGTTCGCGACGTCGATCATCACTGTCCACGACGCCGGAGGAGTCCTTCCGTCATCCATCGTCACTATCGCGACGCAGTTAGCCACAACCACCCATCGCGACGTCGATGATGCTCTCAGATCGTCCATCGCCACTGATCGCCCTCCTTCATAAACTCCATCAGATCTAGTTTCTCTCTCTCTCTCTCTCTCTCTCTCTCTTTCAGATCTTTCTGTCAATTTTTTTTTTATTTTTTTATTTTTTTTATTCTGTATGTTGTTGATATGGTTGAAAATGTATGTGATGTTGTTGATCGTCCATCTCTCTCTCTCTCTCTCTCTCTCTCTCTCTCACTTTAGTCTCTTGATGTTGTTGATCTTTCTGTATGTTGTTGAAAATGTATGTGATATTGATGTTGAAACAAATTTAGGCGGGTGTAGACGTCCCCGAACACCCCGGGAGGAACGAGTCCCCCGTTCCGTTCGATATTGGGCTCGCTACAGTTCGGACTCTCAAATTGTCATGGTTCTAAGTCTGAACCAAAGAGTCCAAATCCGGCAAATCGTTTTGAGAAAACAGATTTTGAAAGAAGTGCCAAACATGGATTGCTTTGCCAGATACAGAGTCGCCACCTAAATATTTTATTTTGAGAAATTTAGGAAACCCTAACTCGTTGCCTAAGGCCACGTGTCCGTCATCACCAAAGTTGCCTCGGCTCGAGAACTTGGGTACGATTAGGGAAGGTCACTTCGAGAGCACCCCCGCTCGCCCGATCAAAGATCGGCCTCTACTAACCATGATATCAAGTTTTGAAAACATTGTGTGTTCTTATTCCGATTTTTAGTCTAGGTTTACTATGTGATGCGCACAGCATACAAGTATAGACCGGGTCCCCTGAATTGGAACAAAACATTTCGTGTTTGTTTTTGAAAGATGGTTTGATGGTGCTACTCGCAAGTAGGCTAAGACGTGGATTTGCCACCCTCGGGTGGGCTTAGAAAAGATAGTTTTGCCACTATCTAGTGGGCTTAAAACTCACAGTCAATGATTTGTTCCAATCCAAATAACTCAACCTTCACCCACAGGCATTCAGGCAATCATATCACATAAGCAAATAGCCTCATGGTAAGCATGCTATCATGGCAGTCACTCACACACATGTCAGGATGCTAAAGCATAAAACTCACCGAGTACTCCAAGCCAAAACAGAAGCTAATTAGAAATCCATGCATGATCCTAAATATGCTGAAATGTCTAATGCAACACATGCAAGAATGCAACTATAGTAGGCTCGGCTATTCTAAACATGGTATATGAGGTGCAACAGCTAACAAGTATTCAATCTTGGAATTGAAATACAAATGCAGTTAGTATGATGCGCCGAGCCCGGTGCATGCAAAACAGATGAATGAATGCAACATGCTATCATACTGTATGCTAATTGAAACATGCCCTAATCTAACCATCATAAGCTGGTAAATAAAAGGGAGAAAGACGTGGGGTTGGAAGACATGCATCACACACACACACACTTATTACAATATTGCCCTCGCGCAGAGGGTCCGAATAAATAATATACAGTCCCAAATGAATAATTACAGTCCAAATAATTACAAAACCCTAATTAATTAACAAATTAAACTAGGAAGCAATAAATTGGCATGCAAGCCAGGGACTGCCTCGACTTTTCTTCAGATGATGGATGATGCATGTCCGGGTCGCCTTTGCATGGAAATCCACTGTGATGCCCCAATTAGCCTGTGTTTTGCAATATTTTTTGGAAAGCGCGCCAAGCCCCGGAAGGCTGCTGATTCTTGATTTGCTGCAACAGAGAGCAGGAAAGGGGCATGGCAATGTATTTTCACACATGTATGCGCGATTACTCTTCAGGGAGTGTAGTCCTCGATCCTCGTGCTACCAATCACGCATATCGATGCATGATGGCCGAGGAGTCGATTTGCATGACTCAATATGGAATGAATGCACACATAAACACAACAAAACCTAAACTCCATCATGGATAATCCGGAGTGTCGGTGACTGGGAATTGAGACACGTTCCGTCACTCGAAGTACGAAACGTCCCTCGTTTCCCGTGCTCGGGCTAACTCCTATCCCAAGCACAATGCAATATGCATGACATGCATGAATGCAACTAATATACAACCTAGCATGCACAGTGCTATGAGATGGCATACACGATGCACGAGGTAACATGGCATACACAATGCTCTAACATACAACCTAGCATACGCAATGCTATGAAATGAAATGGCATACACAATGCATAATGGACTTACACCAGCATGAGTGGACCTCAGTCACACTCACATAAGAGACCATGAGATGAAAAATGAGACACTCGAAATGCGTGCACGCGTGCACGCAAATCGAGGACCAAACCTAAGGCACGAATGCCACTCTACCAAAGCATGGCAAGGCATGGAACATGATATGCAAACATGCAAATTTCAACGCTAAAATATGACACAAAGCAGCCCCGAAACATGGAAACATGGCACCCGATGCATGGAATGAGACCCGAAATGCAAAACTAGGCACACGCAATGGCCTATAGCTATACAAAGCATGCATTATTTGAACATGAAGTGTGAAGAAAGATTCAAAACAGTCCCAAAAAAATCATATTTACAGTTTTAAGTAAGACCAAACAATGGACAAAAATAGGACTAAACTAGCATGCAAAAATGGCTCCGTAAGAGAGGTAATGAAGCAAGTAGCAGCTGCTGGTCCCAAATGGCCAAGAGCCCTTCAACAAAGTTGAAGAGGGGCTCAAAATGAAGCACTTTACAGTTTATAACAAGCCACGGATCTAAACACAAACAGGCCTAAAACATTGTGTAAGAAATGGGCCAAAAGGGGGACAAAGAAGTAAGTGATGGTTACTGGCCTCAAACAAAGGAGGGCCCTTCAACAAAGTTGAAGAGGGGCCCAAAACATGGTATTTTACAGTTAATGACCAGACCCAAAACAGTGCACATGCAAGCCTAAAATACTATGCAAAATAAGGCCTAAAAAGAGGTTTAAACACAAAGCGTAAAAGGGGAGCCTCAAAAAGCAAAAGACCCTTGATCAAACATGAATAGGGGGTCAAAATAAAGATATTTACAGTTTGGACCAAAGCCTAAAAAAATAAGCACAAGGGGCTAACAAATCATGCAAAAATATGGCCAAAAGTGAGATAAAGAGGCAAGTGACAGATGGAAGCCTCAAACAGTGAAGAGCCCTTCAATAATGTTGAAGAAGGGCTCAAAATAAGCCACTTTACAGTTTACAACCGAGCTCAAAACAATTTAAAAATGAGCCTAAAATACTATGCAAGAAAGAGGCATACAAGAGAGGTAAAGAAGCAAGTGCAGAAAGGAAGCCTCAAACAGGGAGAGGCCCTTAAACAAACATGAAAAATACATCAAAAAATGACTTTTTAAGTTAGGGTTGGAGCCCAAAAATGGAAGCAAGTATGGCTTAGAAAGCATGCAAAAGAAGGCTAGAAAAGGGAAGAAAGTGACTCACCCTTGTAGACCAATGCTCCAACAACCTTTGAGCCAATTTTGGGAGTTCTTCACCTCTGGAAATCAGCCTCAAGCTGCTGGAATGAAGAATGGGGGTGTGGTGCTATGAGGTGGTGTAGAAAATGGTGTAGGGTTTGAGAGTTTTTGAAGGTTGGAGTGTAGAGAGAGAGAGAGGCAATGCAAGAGCCTTGAGACAAATTTTTGTAACCCCCAAAAACACAGCTGGGGGGCCTGCTATATAGGCAAAAGAGGGGAGAAAAGGGAGGAAAAATGGGGGGGAAATGAATTCAAGTTTCCCCCCAAAAGTGCAGCCCCCCGGATGCCAAATCTAGGGGGAAACAGAATGCATATTTGAAGTGTACCAGTGGAGGGGATCATGGCCGGCCTGTTATTGGAGTTGCAGGTGGCCGGCCGGCTCTCCCCATGGCCGGCCGGCCAAGGGTCAAAAGGCTCAATGAGGATTAATGGCCGGCC
The DNA here is from genome assembly GCF_004153795.1 of Camellia sinensis. Taxonomy (NCBI): domain Eukaryota; kingdom Viridiplantae; phylum Streptophyta; class Magnoliopsida; order Ericales; family Theaceae; genus Camellia; species Camellia sinensis. The sequence continues at coordinate 1,327,646 of NW_021024611.1, read as the reverse complement.
ATACCAAAAAAAGAGCCTCTCATGTGTGTACAACACAACCATGTGGTCAAAAACTAGAGAAAGTGAACCAGGAGAGAGAAAAGGCCACTTTTAGGAGGGGTTCAAAAGGGTCAACCAGAATTACTGGCCGGCCATGTGGTATTGGTGGCCTCCCAGGTGTGTACAACACAAATATGTGGTTTGGGGCAAGAAAAAGTGGCCATAGGGTGGTCAACATTGGCTTTCGAGGGAGAAAAAACGGGCGACGGAGGGCGATGGAGGAATAAAACTGGTTGTCTGAACAATTACTGGCCTCCCACCCTTCTACGACCTTCCTAACAATGAAACAAAGGTCCCTGCCAAAAATGAACCCAAACCGATACAAGATGAAGGTTCGGGGGCCGAAACGCGCAGCCCGAGGCCCCGAAAACTGACTGTTAGGCACCGGAAGTGGTGTTCGACCACGAAGTTGGTTTTTCGATCGATAGTGTCCCTCAAAATGGAGCAAATAAGATATATGCCAAAAACCGGAGCAAACAGAGGTGGTTAAGCGGTCCCGAACCAAGGCACACGGCCAACGGCTCCGAAAAATCGGAAACCGGACTCCAAACGGGCAAAATGGCCTACGACCACGAAACGTAGCCTACGGCCACTGAGAGATGATCTACGAGACCTCTCCCTCCCTTCGAGAAGAGAAAACAGAGAAAACAGAGCCTGGTTCGCCAATCGAGGCAAAGCATGAAAGAGTCCAGAAGTCCGGAGGCAAGGCTCACAGCCGAGACTCTGAAACCTCTGAACGAGCACAATATGCAACATCACCAAGCGCTCAATCGGTGATGTCTGAGTCTTAAGGTCAGTCAAAAATGGGGTGTCTACAGCGGGGAATTTTCAGGATCGGGGAAACCCGATCCTCGATCGGGGGCGGGGGTGGGGAGAGAAAAAGGTTTCCCGTCGGGGATCGGGGCCGGGGACAGGGCCATGTTCACCATCGGGGATCGGGGACGGGGAGTGTGATCCCCGGCCCCGCCCCGCCCCGTTGCCACTCCTACTTGTGCACTCTTGAAGTGTACTGTGGTTGTGACTTAGCTCGAATTTATTTGGCTATTACGATATCACTAGTGCCTCTTTGATAGCTCTATTTATTCATGTATTAGATGACTTGTATCACTATTTATCTTTTATTGCTAACCATGTTTCACAATGAACCTAATGAAAAGGAGAAACTTAGGGTGGTAATGGGCTTCACGTTCACTTATAATATTTTGGAAACTTAATAGAATTTATTGTAATCGGTAATAAAATTGATGGTGGAATGTGTTCCTTTTTTTAGCCAAGTCTTGAGCAACTAGTTTTGATGTTAACCTTGGGATAGCACAGATATATTCGGACTCTATGTGATATTTTAGAGGGACAAGGCTAGGTCTCAGGTTAGGTGACAACCAGAAGGTATACCCCTGACGGGAGATAAGGTTGGGACCAATAGGTGACTTTAGGGCGTGATACTTCCAGAGTTTTTGCCATCTCTTTTGAAGTCCACTGATAATGCTACATGGTATATAGTCATTGTAGGTATCCGTAACAAAAAGGGGGAGTTCCGGATAGTTCGATATCCAATCTTAGCGGTTAAGAGGACAAGTCTCTTTGCGGGACTCTAGTGGCCTTGTATTTCACTGTTGCATCTAACTTTTATTATATAAGTGTTACTAACCGATTGTTAATTATCATTGTTGTTTATAACTGTGCATTATTATAATTGTTCATATTTCTTACTGTAACTTTATCAATTTAAATTACTTGTTGTACCTCTACTTGTTCATATTGTTTGTACTCATTCATTTTACTTGGGGAATGTAGATAGTAGGGGTTTCGGGGGGGTGTTTTTACTGATCTTTACAACTCACAACTTTTTATTGCCCTGACATTCAATGGCTGGTACTGAGAATTTTCATCGACAAAGAGCTCGGGCAGTTGCAACAAATGTGGACTGGATGTTGGATTTCTCATCTCTTGTAACATTTTGTCTTTTATTTGTAATTTATAGAATTAGGACAACATTGTTGTAATATATTTGAAAAATCTAAAAATTCCCTAGATATTGATTTGTGATTATGTATTAATTTTAAGTAATAAATAACAATTCCAATCAAACAATGAAGAAAAATTGACACAACGATTTTATCGTGGAAAAATCACAATTAGAGCGCCTCTAATTGTGATAAAAAACCACAGGCCAAAGCCACAAAACAATCCACTAAGAAGACAAAAGGAATTACACAAGTGTACTCTTAACTATCTAGCGAATCCACACCCGAATTGAACCGACCCCTATACGCCTCTTCCACTACGGTCTTCACCTCAGAATTGTCTTGCCTAACGTTGAATCCACAACGTCGATGTCAAATCCACGCCGATGAGCCACTCTAGAATCCACCAAAGTTTCAGGCCCAAATTCTACGGAATCCATCGAAGAACAACTCTCTCTTTTATATTGAATAAATAAAATAAATAGACCATTTGATATAATCCATTCAATTCATGATTAAACTCTCACAGATATCAAAAGAAACAAGCAAAGAAGCTCTAGATGAAAACCCTAATACCCAAAAAGAAGATCTGGAAGTCGTACCCTAAAATCGGACTAAAAGACATATTTATAGAACACAGATCCGCGATTTTCGCTCGAGCACATGAATGGTCGCTCGAGCGGAAAAAAAAACAATTCCCAATATTTTTGCAAATGAGTGAAACTTCTGAAAGGTCGTGATATCCGCTTGAGTGCAAGAGTGGCCGCTCAAGCAGACAAACAACTTCGATTGTAATTTTGCCTTTTGCTTTGGGGGCGCTTTCCCTTGACCCTGCCCGGGTGTTGCCCCGGACCTGCCAAGGGACGCTGCCCCCTAGACCCCCGTGAGTTGACCGGGCAGCTTGATCCCCGACATAGTCAACGAAGTAGCAAACATGAAAGAATTAACTTCTGAAACATCTCTGCAAGGCACAATTCGGACTGGATTCGTATTTAGGCACCGTTTGGGAAGCAAGATTTGAGGCTTTTTTGGCTATTTTAGCCATAAAAGACAAAATAGGCTATTTTAGCCACAACAAACAAAACATCACATCCAACCCATAATCATTATACTTTTCTCTAACAAAAAAAGCCAAAAAAGCCAAAAAGCCAAAAAGCCCTTCCCAAACCAAGCTTTTTAGCCCAGGCTGAAATAGTCAAAAAAGCCAAAAAGTCAAAAAGCCAAAAAGCCCTTCCCAAACCAAGCCTAAAACTCAAAACCTTACAGAAATAAAAGATTGAATACAATTACAATTGAACTGAGTTTTGTCAAACGAGATTACCAAGAATAAAAACCTAACAATATTTAACTCTGATATATTATAATTATTAACCATTGGATGTGAAACCTTAATATAATCCTATGTTTCTTTGTTATTATCCAATTTTTAGGATGTCACAACTGCGTCGTAATCTCCTTAGGATATTTATGCATTCATTCAAATTGTATCATTATTTACTATTGAATAAACATTTACGCTGTGTTTGATTGAAAGATTTGGAAAGGGATTTGAAAAAATAAAGATAAAAAAAGTGTGAAACTAGATAAAATATAGGTATATTTTATTCATGTTTCACCTACCTTTTCTCTTTCCCTTTCCAAATCTCTCCTCAAATCCCTTCCCAAATCTCTTAATCAAATACGGTGTTAAATAATGAAGCTCATGTACATGTTGCTATACTATTTTATTTAGTTATGGTTTGTTATTCAATGACTTTTTCGTGGCCCGTGATTAAAAATTTTTGGACAAAATATATTAAATCCCCTCAAACTATCGATTATTTACAATTCATCCTCCTAATATTTTAAACCCAACAACTACCCTCTCAAACTATTTGAATTGGAGCATGTGCGGGAAATCCCACATCGGTCTGTGAGGGACTACTTTCCCACCTTATAAGCAGGCTGGCTCCTCTTACCTTGCATAGGCCTTTTCCCCCAGTGGGGGAGGAACAAAACCATGCGATCGAAATGCCAAAGCGGACAATATGTGCAAGGCACGGGGACCGGTGGCTTTATTTGGCGGCGTCTGTGGGAACTCCCTCCGGGGTGACCGAAGCCAGCGCGGTTGGGGGCTAATGTGTGGGAAATCCCACATTGGTCTTTGAGGGACTACTTTCCCACCTTATAAGCAGGTTGGCTCCTCTTACCTTGTATAGGCCTTTTCCCCCAGTGGGGGAGGAACAAAACCGTGCGGTCAGAATGCTTATAAGATGGGAAAGTAGTCCCTCACAGACCGATGTAGGATTTCCCGCACAGAGCATTAAGTCATTTTGTTAATCATTTGTTAGATATTTGAATGAAAAATTATCAAGTATTGTGCACATAATTGTTGGGTTTAAAATATTAGGGAGGTAAAGTGTAAACGGTCGATAGTTTGAGGGGGTTTAATATAATTTGTCCAAAAATTTTATATAAATTTGGTATTAGTTTTTATTCTAATCCTTTAACAATGTGAATAAATTGTAAGGCTTTGGTACTCTATGGGCCAAGACCTGCACAGCTGGTCATGTCCCCTATTTTGGGATGTGACATTACTCATGTATGAGTTTCTGGGAAGTGTTGGTGTTTTCCATAACTTATATCCATGCACGAAATCCACATTCATGATCATATCCATTGTGGATACATATTTCTTAAGTTAAAAATTTTTCTATTGGAAGTTTTCATTCATCCCTTTTGTTGAAAAATCTTTTCAGGTTTGTATGGCGTGTCATCGCTGTTCGAAATGGTTATAAATTCTGGGTAAAACCAGAATTTTTTCCTAAGTTCGGTCTATTTTTTAGGTGGGCCTCGTGCGCCGATTTTCACGGGTCAAAGTGGTAACGCGTTCTATGCCGCGTTGTGATTCACGTGGTATATTTGGTTGCTCAAAACCATTACCGAGTGAATGGGAAATTGAAGCCAAAGTGTGCTCCATGGAAATGGAGTTTTGGTGAAAATTCCTTAAGGTTGTAAAATGGCTTGTCCCACATTGATTTGGTGGGAGGTTTTGAATGGGTTTATAAGACTTGGGTTTGGTACTTGGAGTGTGCCCCAAGGGGTACCCAAGTGTTTTAGAGGGAGAGGTTATGGGCAAAATGAGCTAGACCTATTGGACCCAAAAATCACCACACACGCGCGCCGCCGCCGTCCGGTCGGGCGAGCTGGGCTGGGCTTGGGCGCAGGTGCATGGTGTGAGGTTGGGTTGAGCTTCTTCGGCCCAATACTAATCTTTTTGGGCCAAAAACATTTGAGTTTAATTTTATTTTTTGGTAAAATAAAATCCATAATTCAAAATTAACCTGGTTTGGTTTTACTGTACATCCAAACAAGGCTCTTCCCGAAATAAACCAGCTTGGAATTATTGCACACCCAAACAGGGCCCTTCCCGTTTTGTTATCTGTTTGAAATATAACCCAACAGATTCAAATCTGTTTGAATTCAAAACCAACAGGTTTCATACCTGTTCAATTCAAAACCAATAGCCACCTTTACATCTATAAATAGACTAGCCTCCCATTTGGATTTTACTCCAATTTTCGTACTCCATCCTTTGATATAAATCTCTGTATTTTGTTGCATTTATTTTCTTAAAGAAAGAGTAGAAACACTTAGTGTGTTCGTAAGGCAAACAATTTGTAGTGCTGTTATTGTTTGTAGTAGATCATTTCATCCTGGGAGATAGACGTCCAATTTCTGAAAGCACCGTGGAGAGGACGAATCTGTCTTAAGGACACAGTGTCAAACACTGGACTTGATCAGATTATAATTTGAAGAAATTATATCAAGTGAGTTATTTAATTTATTTTCAGTGTTTTATTATTTATTTAAATCAGATTTTAATTTTATTTTTGTAACAAAATAAAATATGTTTTTATTTATGTATTTTTATTTTTATTTTGAGTTTGATTTTTGTAATCAAACAAATTCTCTCATTTCCTTTATTTCTTTATATTCTTATTGTTGTTTAGCACACAACAGAATTTAATTAATTTAAATACAGTGAAGATTGTCCAACAATCTTAAGACAGAACCGTTTTTGGAATCTTCATTGTATTTAATTTTCTGTAATTTCATAAAGACATATTCTGGTTGGAAAAACAAATAGTGTTTATGCTATTTGACAGATAGTAGTAATATACTGTCTCTTTTCTTTGACAACTAGTAGTAATATACTGGTGTCATTAACAATTGCAGAATATTAATTTGTGTTACAGAAAATTATTGTGATATTTTATTTTTCTAGTTTTAGTAACAAGGAAAATAAAATTATTTTGTGTTATAATTTATTTTCTGGTTTTAGTAACTAGAAAATTAATTTGTGTTTTAATTTTTTCTGATTTTTGTAATAAGAGATTATGGCTACTACAACTGAAACTGCATCTGGTAGTGGTACTCCTATTGTTATACCAGCACCGATCCAGAACCATGTTCATGTACCAATCAATCATGGAGAAAAACCGAAAAAATTTAACGGTACCGAGTTTAAGAGATGGCAGCAGAAGATGCTGTTCTATCTTACAACTCTTAATTTGGCCCGGTTTCTCCATGAAGAGGTTTCAGCACTTAAAGAGGGTAAAAGTGATCGGCAAGTTGTTGCCGATGTAGATGCTTTGAAACATTCAGATTTCCTATGCAGAAACTACATCCTCAATGGCCTTGACAACATGCTGTATGATGTATACAGTCCTTTGAAGTCAGCAAAAGAATTGTGGGATTCTTTGGAGAAGAAATACAAGACAGAGGATGCCGGCACGAAGAAAATTGTCGTCGGTAAATTTCTGAACTTTGTTATGGTAGACTCCCAAACGGTAATTTCTCAAGTTCAAAGTTTTCAAATAATTTTGCATGATATTCATTCAGAAGGTATGTCTCTTAGCGAGTCATTCCAAGTCGCTGCTTTAGTGGAAAAGTTACCATCGGCTTGGAAAGATTTCAAAAATTATTTAAAACATAAATGCAAAGAGATGACCATGGATGAGTTGATTGTAAGATTAAGAATTGAGGAAGATAACCGAAAGGCTGAAAAGATGAATGAGAAAAATCCCATTGAGTCCAAGGCTAATGTGGTTGAACAAGTTCATAAGCCACATAACAAAAAGAGGAAGTTTACTGGAGATGGTCCTAAACAAGGCGACAACAATGGCGACAAGAAGTTCAAAGGAAAATGCTATAGCTGTGGCAAGACTGGACATCGAGCTTCTGACTGCCGCCGCCCTAAGAAGGATCATGGAAGTACAAGTAAGAAGACCACCAATCAAGCCAATGTAATAGAATTGGATTATATCTCTGACGGAGTGAATGACATCAACCTCTCTGCTGTGGTGTCTGAGGCTAACTTGGTTGGAAATCCCAAGGAGTGGTGGGTTGACACTGGAGCAACTCGTCACATATGTGCGGACAAGAAGATGTTCACTACCTACAATGAGGCAGCAAATGGTGAACAACTTTTCATGGGAAATTCTTCTACTTCTACTGTGGCTGGACAAGGAAAAGTTATCTTGAAGATGACATCAGGGAAAGAACTAACCCTCAACAACGTACTGCATGTACCTGACATCCGAAAGAATTTAGTTTCGGGGTCTTTGTTATGTAAAAATGATTTTAGGCTTGTTTTTTAGTCTAATAAATTTGTATTAACAAAGAGTGGTATGTATGTTGGTAAGGGATACATGAGTGATGGTCTCTTTAAGTTGAATGTAATGACAGTTGTACTGAAAGTTGCTATGAATAAGAATAACACATCTTTTGTTTATATTCTTGAGTCAAATTTATGGCATGGTAGATTAGGACATGTGAATTTTGATGCTTTGCGTAGATTAATTGGTTTAGATCATATACCAAAGTTTGAAATTAATCCTAATCATAAATGTGAAATTTGTGTGGGAGATAGACGTCCAGATTCTGAAAGTACCGTGGAGAGGACGAATCTGTCTTAAGGACACAGTGTTAAACACTGGACTTGATAGGAAAAAATTATTCAAATAATTTAACCAAGTAAGTTGTTTAATTTTATTCTGTTTTTATTTGTTTATTTAATCAGATTTTAATTG
>NW_021024611.1:1289410-1316681 GCF_004153795.1 Camellia sinensis | reverse complement strand
GGGTACCCAAGTGTTTTAGAGGGAGAGGTTATGGGCAAAATGGGCTAGACCCATTGGACCCAAAAATCACCACACACGCGCGCGCCGCCGCCGTCCGTTCGGTCAGGCGGGCTTGGCTGGGCTGGGCCTGGGCTTGGGCGCGGGTGCATGGTGTGAGGTTGGGTTGGGCTTCTTTGGCCCAATACTAATCTTTTTGGGCAAAAAACATTTGAGTTTAATTTTATTTTTTGGTAAAATAAAATCCATAATTCAAAATTAAACTAGTTTGGTTTTACTGTACATCCAAACAGGGCCCTTCCTGAAATAAACCAGTCTGGTATTATTGCACACCCAAACAGGGCCCTTCCCATTTTGTTATTTGTTTGAAATATAACCCAACAGATTCAAATCTGTTTGAATTCAAAACTAACAGGTTTCATACCTGTTCAATTCAAAACCAATAGCCACCTTTATATTTATAAATAGACTAGCCTCCCATTTGGATTTTACTCCAATTTTCGTACTCCATCCTCTGATATAAATCTCTGCATTTTGCTGCATTTATTTTCTTAAAGAAAGAATGTAAACACTTAGTGTGTTCGTAAGGCAAACAATTTGTAGTGCTGCTATTGTTTGTAGTAGATCATTTCATCCTGGGAGATAGACGTCCAATTTCTGAAAGCACCGTGGAGAGGACGAATCTGTCTTAAGGACACAGTGCCAAACACTGGACTTGATCAGATTATAATTCGAAGAAATTATATCAAGTAAGTTATTTAATTTATTTTCAGTGTTTTATTATTTATTTAAATCAGATTTTAATTTTGTTTTTGTAACAAAATAAAATCTGTTTTTATTTATTTATTTTTATTTTTATTTCGAGTTTGATTTTTGTAATCAAACAAATTCTCTCATTTCCTTTATTTCTTTATATTCTGGTTGTTGTTTAGTACACAACAGAATTTAATTAATTTAAATACAGTGAAGATTGTCCAACAATCGCCTCAATGGTAATTGCGTTATTGATGAGCAAGGAGAGCTCCTTGTTGTTTTCTGTTCTATGGGCTTTATTTTGTTGGTCGAGAGCATCATGTTGTAAAAGTTTACACCCTCTTTTGTGATGGTTTAATATAGGCATATTTTGGGTCAGCTTTGAGCCCAAAATTGAGTGGGCCCCAAACGTCTTTTGGGGTGGGTCCGAAGAGGTGAAGTGTTCATTGCCGCGTAACAAGTCACACGGTGAAGACAGTTCGTCAAAATCATTTATGAGTGAATGGAAACTTGACGTCATTTTCGGGTTCGTAGAATTAAACATTCAAGTTTTAAAATGTGGGTTTCCTTGTGTGGCTTGTCCCACATTGAAACTTTAAGAGAGTTTTGTTGAGTATATAAGCTCTAGCCTACAACATTTGGGTTGGGCCCCAAGGGGCACCCCAAGTTTGTAGAAGGAAGGAGTTATGGACAATGTGAATCTTAGCCCAAATCACAGGTCAAAATAGTTCTAATATTAATTTATTTGAATTTTTCCAATTTCAATTTGAAATTTAAATTCAATTTTTTTTTTTTTGTTTTCCTAAAGTTGTACCTCTTCCAAAACTATTCCAACAGTTTTTAAAAATGTTTCAATAGTTTAAAACAGTGTCTAGCAATGGATATATTTTCAAACTGTTTGAAAAAACTGTTCCAAGAAGCAACAGACAGAATCTGTTTGAATTCAAAATAGGTTGCATCTGTTCACTTTCAAAACTGAATCTGTTGGACAGATTCACACCTGTTCGGACAGTACTTGTTGTGCCTATAAATACCAACATTCCAGCAGTGTTATAGCATCCGAAAATCAGTCTGCAAATTATATGTCTGTTGTCCTATTTCTCTCCTTTGCATTTATAATCTACATTCTAGTTTTAGAGAAAATTAAAGAGAGTATTAGAACACAATGTTCTAGTTCGCCAAACAAATTTGTTTGGAGTGCTACTACAAATTTGTGAAGATCATTGTATTTTGGGGGATAGACGCCACTCAACCGTAAAAACCATAGAAGGGCAAATCTGTCTTAAGGACAAAGTGTCACACACTCGACTTTGTCTTTTATTTTCTTTCGGTTCGACAAAATAAAATCTGTAAGTTTTTATTTTATTTTGTTTGATTTAGTTTCAATTTATTTTATTTGCACAGAAGATTGTTCCACCAAGCTCATGGGTATTTTTTTTTTTTTGTATAAATTTCATTTTACTTAGATAAAATCTCATATTATATATTCATGCCATGTAGTAGATGAATATAGGATGCATATAAATATTATAATCTCATGTATTGAGTGCCATGTACATAGGTGGAGAGTGGATTTGTAATTCCTTTCTTTGTAGTCATATCACATCTTGAGTAAACCATTCCCTTTTGGATTCTCTTTTATGTACTTTGATTCCATCATTCAAGTTATGTTATCTTCTTATGAGGTTAGATCTTCTAAATTCAGGGCATGACATTTTTTTGTTGTCCTCGGCCTGGTGGTTGGAATACTCTGACTATGGATACTGATTTGATAGTCCGAAAGGAGAAAACAAATTCGAGAGTTACAAAAGTAGAATGGAGATAAAATCCCAAGAAAATTGTCATATGAATGCTTGAATGATTTATCCTGACATGATACACCAGATGATGAATACTTATATTTCTTTGAATATATTTTTTTAACAGTGATTTTTATACTCTGCATGAATTGGAGAAATGTTTTCTTTCATTCAATATCAATTAAAATAGAAATATTCTTTACATAAAATTGTCCGTCTGAGAAATTAATATCAATCTATTTTGTTTAGGGTTGTTTATGCAACTCATTCTTCTATGAAGGGTTGTGCTATTAAGAATTATGGTTTTGGAAGTGAATGAAAAAACAATGCTTCCTTATTTTAATGCTACCTTTGGTAACTTATTTCTCGAACACTAGCAAAGATTCTCTTAAATTATGTATTAGTTTTGCAGGTGAAACACTAATAAATCTCAAAATGTAATTTTGTGAATTATGTAAATTTTATTTTATTTTTATTTTATTTTTATGAATCCAAATGTCTTATTAAAGTGAAAATTACACAAAAAGGTAATTACTTACATGTTTGAGTTTAATTTTTTACAGATAAAAGTGGGTTTCTCCAAATGTAAAATTACACATTTGGGCAATCCACACTATAAAAGTTTTGAATTTTCCCAACTTCTAGAACAAATCTCACATTACGAACAAAACGTAATACTCTAATGTAACACACTAAAAAATTCATTGGTGTATTTTTCTCAAATATAATAACATAACACTAAAAAAAATTTCTTGGAGTACTTTTCCAAAATGTAATATTTCAATGTAACAAACACACACACACACACACATACAAAACTTTAGTGTACTTTTTCTAAACGTAACACTTTAATTAATGTAATCCCAAACGTAACACTCTAATGTAACACATACAAAAACACTCAAAAATTCATTGGTATATTTTTTTCCAAACGTAACACTTACAGTTTGAAATTATACATTTATCCAAAACTTACTAAAGAATTTTTATACTTCTTTTGGAATGGTTTGAGGAATTCAACATCCTTTTGGAATGGTTTGAAGAATCTCACATCATTTCTTTTTGAGTGTTATGTTTGTAAAAAATATACTAAGAAGTTTTTTTTTTCTGTGTTACATTAGAGTGTTACACTAAGGAGTTTTTTTGGAGTATTATGTTGGAGTGTTACGTTTTAAGGCTGCAAACGAGCCGAGCCGAGCCGAGCTTCAGCCGAGCCGAACTTTAGTGTGTTTGGGCTTGTTTATTAAGATTTTAACGAGTTCAAGCTTGAGCTCGAACTGAATAAAAATTTAACGAACCGAGTTCGAGCCGAGTTGGCTTAGGCTCGACTCGAGCTCAAGCCCGTTCACGAACCTTAACAAATCAAAAAATTTATAAATTCATACTTGCATGTGAGACTAAAGTTACAATTAAAACTTTGATTATACAATTATATATACAATATATATAAGCATACTTAAAAAAAAGTCCATATTTTACTAAAATAATAATATCTACTACCACTATTATATAAATGTACCATCTATAGTTAAGTATTATTTACATTTATATTTTTTAAATATATAAATAGCATATTTCTCTTATTTTTTATACATAATTTGATATTATTTTATATATAAATAATAAATATTGAACGAGCCAGTTAACGAGCCGAGCTTACAAGCCGAGCTTTAGAATGTTTGGGCTTGTTTATTAAAAATTTAACAAGCTCGAGCTCGAGCTCAAACAGCAAAAAAATTAACGAACCGAGTTCGAACGAGCTCTTACCGAGCCGAGCTCAAACTTGTTCATGAACGGCTCTGTTCATTTGCAGCCCTAACGTATGAAAAAAATACAATAAGAAATTTTTTTGGAGTGTTACGTTTGAGTGCTACAATTTGAAATTGTACATTTGTCCAAAACTTGCTAATGAGTTTTTGTACTTCTTTTGAAATGTTTAAAGAATCTCACATCCTTTTGGAATGTTTGAAGAATTCTATATTTTAAGCCATTTTTGTACTTTTTTAAAATGTTTTCTAAATAAAAAAGATTCTCATATAAAAATTTATCCCAAATTTGATTTCCATAGATTGTGTACACTTTCTAGTGCAAAAAAATAAAAATAAAAATAAAAATAAATAATAGAAATAAGAGTATAACTGTAAATCTAATTTTCAAATATTATATTAAATCTAGTTTTTCAAAATCAATAGAACTAATTGGTTTATAAAAAAATCCTTAGAACTAAATGGATCAACATTCCTCAAGACGGGATTTATTGGTAAATTTTTCAAATTTTGCTTGGATTGAATATGAAATGTTTTACAATATTCTACACTTAGGCTCTATTTTATATTGTTTGGTTGGCCAAAAAAGTAAGTAAAACATTTTCATTATAAAACGAAAAATGATTTACATTTTAAAATTTTTGAAGTTATTAATGTTAAGATTCTAACCTCAAAACTCGAATCTAACGGCTCAAGCTCTAACGATCAAGCTTGGAAGTCACCCTCTCTAGCTCAAACTTCTCCTCTTTCTCACTAGAGTTTCTCTCTCTAAAAAGGCAAGATTGATACAAAAATGATATGCGTCACACGACAAACACTGACTTAATCCCTCTGTCGGGACACGTGGCATCGGCTGATTCGCTCAACTCAAAAGGTGACTGACTTGACAAGACAAGACCAAGACAAAGTGTACTCAACAAGCTAGGCGGCACGAACACACCGGCAAGAAACGACATCGGCTAACAATAAGACTCCGGAAATCAAAGGGCAAGGACATCGGCTTGGAAGGACAACACTTGACTAAACTGTGCCACACCTTGGCCTAGATGTGCCACACCTCGGTCTAGGTCATACCATTCCAGGAACAAAATCACTCATGCAAGGATCAAGGATCTCGAAGGCCTAGATATTAACATCTCGGCCCAAATGATGCACATCTCGGCCTAGGTGACGCGCACCTCGGCAACACACCAGGCAAGAACAAAGTATGCAAGCAATCATTCAAGCAAAACAAGACAAGATTTGCAAATGTACATATTAACACAAGATCGTCCTTAAATGTATGCTAGTATGGCCAAGTCAAAATGAGGGTTGTTACACCACATCTGTGCAAAACAAGATTCGTTCTTTCATAAAACCGTAGGGTTCAACCCAGGTCATGCGCGAACAGTAAAACCAGGACCTATCTGAAGCTATATAGGTTCCAGACTGCAAAGCAAGAGAAAAGAGGAAATGTCGGGTATCTGAGTTTGTTTCAACTTCAGTAAGTTCTGAGATTGCATTCCGTGTGTACCTTTTCAGGTCTTGCCAATGCTCCAAAGTATGAGTGTGCCTCTACTTCAAGCTCAAGATCAAGTCAGCTTCAAGCCAGAATGGCGATCAAGTGCTCTCCCTGAGTATCATTCCCTGCCAGAGGCATCTCGGCTGTGTTCGCAATGAGTTCCTAGGAGACCAACTGTGACGGTGGAAACTAGAGTTCGAATGGCTGTTGCCTAGAAATCTATCATACTCTGTTCACATATTGCATCTATCACACTTTGTGTTCACCTTTAGTGTATCTATCATACTCTGTTCACATATTGCATCTATCACACTTTGTGTTCACCTTTAGTGTATCTATCATACTCTGTTCACATATTGCATCTATCACACTTTGTGTTCACCTTTAGTGTATCTATCATACTCTGTTCACATATTGCATCTATCACACTTTGTGTTCACCTTTAGTGTATCTATCATACTCTGTTCACATATTGCATCTATCACACTTTGTGTTCACCTTTAGTGTATCTATCATACTCTGTTCACATATTGCATCTATCACACTTTGTGTTCACCTTTAGTGTATCTATCATACTCTGTTCACATATTGCATCTATCACACTTTGTGTTCACCTTTAGTGTATCCACCACACTTCATTTACTTTAGTGTATCTATCATACTCTGTTCACATATTGCATCTATCACACTTTGTGTTCACCTTTAGTGTATCCACCACACTTCATTTACTTTAGTGTATCTATCATACTCTGTTCACATATTGCATCTATCACACTTTGTGTTCACCTTTAGTGTATCCACCACACTTCATTTACTTTAGTGTATCTATCATACTCTGTTCACATATTGCATCTATCACACTTTGTGTTCACCTTTAGTGTATCCACCACACTTCATTTACTTTAGTGTATCTATCATACTCTGTTCACATATTGCATCTATCACACTTTGTGTTCACCTTTAGTGTATCCACCACACTTCATTTACTTTAGTGTATCTATCATACTCTGTTCACATATTGCATCTATCACACTTTGTGTTCACCTTTAGTGTATCCACCACACTTCATTTACTTTAGTGTATCTATCATACTCTGTTCACATATTGCATCTATCACACTTTGTGTTCACCTTTAGTGTATCTATCATACTCTGTTCACATATTGCATCTATCACACTTTGTGTTTTCATTTAGTATATCTATCATACTCTGTTCACATAGTGCATCTATCACACTTTGTGTTCATTTTTAGTATATCTATCATACTCTATTCACGCAGTGCATCTATCACACTTTGTGTTCACCTTTAGTATATCTATCATACTCTGTTCACATAGTGCATCTATCACACTTTGTATTCATTTTTAGTATATCTATCATACTTTGTTCACACAGTGCATCTATCACACTTTGTGTTCACCTTTAGTATATCTATCATACTCTGTTCACATAGTGCATCTATCACACTTTGTGTTCATTTTTAGTATATCTATCATACTCTATTCATATTGTGCATCTATCACACTTCGTGTTCACCTTTAGTGTATCTATCATACTCTATTCACATAGTGCATCTATCACACTTTGTGTTCATTTTTAGTATATCTATCATACTCTGTTCACATAGTGCATCTATCACACTTTGTGTTCATTTTTAATGTATTTATCATACTCTGTTCACATAGTGCATCTATCACACTTTGTGTCCATTTTTAGTATATCTATCATACTCTGTTCACATAGTGAATCTATCACACTTTGTGTTCATTTTTAGTGTATCTATCATACTCTGTTCACATAGTGCATCTATCACACTTTATGTTCATTTTTTGTGTATCCATCACACTTGTTCACTTAGTGCATCTATCACACTTTGTGTTCACCTTTAGTGTATCTATCATACTCTGTTCACATATTGCATCTATCACACTTTGTGTTCACCTTTAGTGTATCCATCACACTTGTTCACTTAGTGCATCTATCACACTTCGTGTTCACCTTTTGTGTATCCATCACACTTGTTGACTTAGTGCATCTATCACACTTCGTGTTCACCTTTTGTGTATCCATCACACTGGTTCACTTAGTGCATCTATCACACTTTGTGTTCACCTTTTGTGTATCCATCACACTTTGTTCACTAAGTGCATCTATCACACTTTGTGTTCACCCTTTGTGTATCTATCACATGCTCGCTTTGTGTATCCATCACACGTTCGCTTTGCGTATCCATCACACGCACGCTTTGTATATCCATCACATGTTCACTTTAGTGTATCTATCACTACACTCACTTTGTGTGTCTATCACACATGCTTACTCACTCTGTGTATCTATCACACCTCGTCCACTTTTGTGTATCTATCGCACATGCTCGCTACGATTGCATAATCTTTTTATATCCTTTCTACATGTAATGTAGTTTGGTTTTTATTCGCTTGCTTAAATTGTTGCATTTATTGTGTATATGTGCTTCATTACAGCTTCCTTTACATGATTATAAGTTATGTTCGGCTTTGTGCATGTCCCTTGCATTTTGCCCCTGCCTGCGGGCACATTTCTTTGTTATCTTGTCTGTTTGTCTAAGTCTTCGGCCTTGTCAAAAATGGGTCGTTTCTGGACTTTGACACTCACTCCCGTCACTTATGATTTTCGAGTTCTGTCAAAGAGGGGCAACTTTAGACACCCTATTTTTGACTGACCTTAAGACTCAGAAGTCATCAATTGAGTGCTTGGTGATGGCGCATGTTGTGCTCGTTCTGAGGTTACGGAGTCTCAACTGAGAGCCTTGCCTCCGGACTTTGGGACTCTTTTGTGCTTTGTCTAGGTTTGCGAACCAGGTTCTGTTTTCTCTTCCCGAAGGGAGAGAGAGGCCTCGTAGACCATCTCTCAGTGGCCGTAGGCTACTTTTCGTGGTCGTAGACCACTGTTCCCGTTTGGAGACAAGTTTTCGATTTTCGAAGCCGTCGGTCGTGCGCCTCGGTTCGGGACTGCTTAACTTTCTCCATTTGCTCCGATTTTTGGCACACACCTTGTTTCCTCTCTCTAGAGGAACACTGTGGCCCGGGAGACCACCTTCTTGGTCGCACGCCACTTTCGATGCTTAACAGTCAGTTTTTGAGGCACCCAGCTGCGCGTTTTGACCCCTGAACCCTCGTTTTGCATCCGTCTGGGTTCATTTTTGGCATGGACCCTTTTTTCATTGTTTGGAAGGTGGTACAAGGGTGGGAGACCACCTTTTCTCCTTGGAGACCACTTTTTCCCGTCGGTCGATTTTTCTTATTAGGTAGGTGGTCTCCCTTACTCACAATTTCTGGTCTCTCATACCACCATTGAGTTACATTCACTTGGGAGACCACCAATATGGGTAGGCTGACCACCTTTTCAACTTGAACCTTTTGACCCCTGGTCGGCCGACCACTTGAACTGGTCGGCCAGCCTTCTGCTTTTTTGTCTCTTTGAGTGCTATCCAGCTGTGCCAGCTGGGAGGCATTTGCCCCATCCTCCGAGGATTGGCCCTCTTGTTTTGGCTTCTTAAAGAAGCTTGGTCCCTTTTTCTTAGCTTCTAAGAGAAGCTTGACCTTTTGTTGAGCTTCTTGAGGAAGCTTGACCCCTTTGGTCTAGCTTCCTCAAGAAGCTTGACCCTTTTGGTTTAGCTTCCTTTAGAAGCTTGGCCTCTTTGCTCCAAGCTTCTTAGAGAAGCTATGGACCTCCTCTTCTATAAGAGGGAGCCTCTCCCTCATGAGCCAAGGTTGAGAAATTTTGGCTAAGGCATACATCTCTCCCTCTCTATATCATTCTCTTTTGGTGTCCAAAACTCCTAGTTTTTGGCCCCATTGCGCTACACCTCCAAGCACAAAACCTCCATAGTCAACCTAAGCACCTAGGAGCTCATTTTCAGAGGTTGAAGAGTTCCTATTTTGGTCCAGAACCTGCTGGCCTTCTTCTCTACAAGGGTAAGTCTCTATTTCTCTCTTTGTAGCCTTATTTTGCTTCATAGTTTAGCTCTACTTGCAAGCATATTTAGTCTTTGTCATAAACTGAAAAAAGTCTTTTTTTTTTGAGCTTCTAAACATGTTTGTTTAAGGCCATTTTTCTTTTGGGTGTCATCTACCCCCTTGCATGCTTCATTTCCTCGTGTTTTGAGCTATGCATTAGAGCATTTGTGTTGGCCTTGGTTTGACCTTTTAGCCACTAAAATCCAGCGAATTTTCAGTGGCTAAGATGTGTTTTTGAGCCTCAAAATTAGAGAGGGGTGACCCTCTCACCCCTTGTTTTGTTTACTAGCTTTGTTGGCCTTACAAAGGAGACCCTATTTGCATGTTTCAAAGCCATATTTCAGGCCACTTTTTGTAAGTTTTGTGACCTGCATAGGCTCTGTCCAAAGCCCTTTTTTCCATGTTGAATGTCTATTATGCATGTGTAGAGTAATCCTCTTCAAGGCCTTCCAAAGGGGCCTTTACTTGCATGCTTCCTAGACTCATTTCAGGCCCTTTTCAGTGAGTTTTAGAGCCCCCATAACCTCTATCCAGAGGTATTTTTTCCATTTTGTGTGTCCATCATACATGTGTAGAACAACCCTCTCATTGGCCTTTCAAAGGAACACGTCATTCTAACATGTGTTGACTGAGTTTTAGTGGATTTTTGGTTATATTTTGGCATGCCATGTTTCTGTTTTTGGCTGGTTTGGTGGCCCCTCATGTGCTTCATATACATGTAGTGTAAACCATGCTTATTAGCCTATGTTGCATGTTGTTTTGGCCCTTCATGTTAGCACTTTTTGGCCATGCCTTAAACTAATTTTGTGCATGTTTTGGACTGCCTTAACTCTGTTTTTGGGTCTCATGGTCGAATGATGCTTGTTTTACATGCTTGTAGTTCAATATCCATGCCTAGCTTTGAGATTTGAGGTCTATTGCATGCATATACTGAGGTGTTTTCATGCTTTGGGGTCATTATACATCATATTTTAGAGCTTATATGAATGCCATATTCCCATGATTTCCACTCTTTAAACGTGTTTGAGAGTTGTGCATAAATGCCTCGTTTTCGGACCATCGCATGAGCTTCGTTTCTTTGCATGTTGAGTCATCATTTTGGGCCATTTTCCCACTGTTTCAGACTTGTCTAGGGTCTGTTTGGGGCTGGTTTTGCCATTTATACATTGCTTTGTGTACCTCTAGTGTAACCCGTTTCACTAGTTTCGGTATTCGAGCCATCTTGCATGCATTGTGTGACATATTTGCATGATTCGGGACCATTGTACATTATGTTTCAGAGCTGAAAAATGTGTGTTTGCATGCCATACTTCATCCTTTGCCATGCTTAGTTAGAGTTGCATGTTGTGCCTTAGGATTGGTCATTTGCATCCGTGCATGTTTGCATGTATTTCGGTTGTCTCATTTCCATCATATGGCCACTAATTTGGATGTGGCTGAGGGCCATCCATCTTAGTTTAAGTCCATCTTGCATTGCATATGCCATATTAGTCCATGTTGTTACGTGATTGACTATTGCATTGTGTATGCCTTGATCATTTCATTACTAGTCTCCACATGTGCATTGCGTATGCCATAGTTTAGTCCATGTGCATTGAGTATGCCATGTGTAGTTCATAGTATTGTGTATGCCATTTGCATGCTTGCATGTCATTCCTTGCATCTTTGTATCATTTAGTCGCATTACATTAGGATTGCATGCTAGAAGTTGCATTGAGCATGCCATTCTTGTTTCATCATGTTTGGGATAGGAGTTAGCCCAAACACGGGAAACGAGGAGCGTTTCAGACTCCAAGTGATGAAACGTGCCTCGATTCCCAGTCGCCGACACTCTTAACTATCCATGATAGAGTTGTTGGCTTTAGATGTTTATTTGTGCATTCATGTCACATTAAGTCGTGCAATCTGACTCCTTGGCCATCATGCATCGAGATGCGTGATTAGTGGTCCGAGGATCGAGGGTTACACTCCCTAGAGCCTATGCTATGATGGGGAGAGTGGTTGAGCATACACTTGTTGAAAATACCTTGCCATGCTTCCCTATTGCTTTGTGTTGCAGAAAACTAGAATCCAGGGGCAGAAAGTGGTCGGCCGACCAGGTTTTCTGGCAGGCCGACCACCCTTTTTGGTCTCTACCACAAAGGGGTGGTCGGTAGTGGTCTCCCATGTCATTGGCTGGTCGACAGCCCTCCCACAACTTCCTGGAGTGGAGTTTTAGCCTCTTGGAGCTTCTTGCAAGTTTCTGAAATCAATTGCACACAAAGGCGAGACGAGGCATCGCGATGGATTTCCCGACGAGGCGATTCGAGCATGCATGCATCCATTGTCATCCAAAACAGAGCCAAGGCAGTCACATTCATTTGGTTTACATGCTTACTTAACTAGTTTGTTAATTAGTTAATGTCGTGTAATAATTAGCTGTAGTTCGTTATTCATTCGGTTGTGTATTATTTATTCAGACCCTCCGAGAGAGGGCCAATTGTTGTAATAAGTGTACGTGTGTGTGATGTATGTCTTCCAACCCCACGTCTTTCTCTCTTTTATTTACCAGCTTATGATGGTTAGTTTAGGGCATGTTTCAATTAGCATACTTATGCTCGCATGTTTGCATCATTTATCTGTATTGCACGCACCGGGCTCGGCGCATCATGCTAACTGCATTGTATTTCAATTCCAAGTTGAATACATGCTATCTGTTGCATTTCATATGCCATGTTTAGAATAGCTGAGCCTATCCTAGTGCATTTTGCTGTGTTGCATTAGCCATCTTAACATGAACTAGGATCATGCATTGATTGCTAACTAGTTTCTGTTTTGGCTTGGAGTACTCGGTAAGTATTTATGCTTTAGCATCCTTGCATGTGTGTGAGTGACTGCCATGATAGCATGCTTACCATGAGGCTATGTGCTTATGTGAATCCTGCCTGAATGCCTGTGGGTGAAGGTTGGTTGCTTGAGTTGGAGTAATTCGTCGAAACCCGTGTTTTAGCCTACTTGCGAGTAGCAAACTTCAATCCATTTTCAAAACAATCGATATGCGATGCTTTGTTCAACTTAGGCAATCCAGTCTATACTTGTATGTTGTGTGCATCACGTAGTAATCTAGGCTAATAACCAGAATAAGAGCACATAATGTTTTCAAAACTCGATATCATGGTTAGTAGAGGCCGTCTTTGATCGGGCGAGCGGGGGTGCTCATGAAGTGACCTTCCCAATCGTACCAAGTTCCTGAGCCGAGGCAACTTTGGTGATGACGGACACGTGGCCTTAGGCACGAGTCAGGGTTTCCTAAATTCCCAAATAAAATATTTAGGTGGCGACTCTGTATTTGGCAAAGCAGTCCATGTTTGGCACTTCTTTCAAAAAAAATCTGTTTTCAAAAACGATTTATCGGGTTTGGACTCTTTGATGATTCATCGGTCTTGCATTGCACTTTGCGAGATTAGATACAGGACCGTGACATTTGAGTCCTGAACTGTAGTGAGCCCATATGAACAAAACGGGATTCTGCCCCGGGACGTTCGGGGATGTCTACACGTATGTATATTTGTTTGGGAGGAGAAAGGAGATGAACTTCATTTAAAGCAAGTTGACCGGAGTGTTCTGGGTGAAAGACCCGAAATTTTATATATAAATGGGTGCCGATTCCTTCGGATGAAATATCCGTAAAATGACAAAGTTTGAAGTGTTTATGTGTGTTTTGCATAAATGGAAAACCATTGAGTTGTAGTCTCATTTTGGTTGTTGAAAGATGGTGAATTTAACTCATGAATTGAGTAGTATATATGAACTGGAAATGAATTGAAGGAAAACGGAATAAGATTGGTCTTAGTGGCATATAAATATGCGGACTTTGTGGATGCTTTCATATCGGTATTGTTTATGTACGCGGTATTTATACCTTTGCTAAACCTCATAAATTGTGTTAGATTATTTCTACTGGGCTGTTGGCTCACCCTATACGGGAATATCATTTTCAGGTGCAGGTAAGATGTTTCCTCCAAGACAATAGCATGGGTGGACTTTTGGGAAGCAAGGGCTTCTTTTTTATGCCTTATGTGTGTATGTTTGTTATTTGTAAAGCCGAGGGCTTAAGATGTAATGAATGAGACTCAATTTGTGTAACCAAGCAATGACTTGGAAAGATGTAAGCCGCCATGGCATTTAACTATTTGTTAAACAGTAAACTCTGATGTATGAAAGTATGTTGTTTCTCATATTTAATCCGCATGTGAGTTATCTTTATATATATATTTTGGGGGCGTTACAACTTGGTATCAGAGCGTATCGGGTTTGAATACTTTGGGTACTTGGGAAATGGTTAGTACCACAATGGGTTTGTCTCGCTTGATTGAGACGTTAGCATGTATTGTATGCTTATGTGATAACATGCTTATGTGCTTATATGAGTATGAGATTTGGTTCTTAAGATGTTGATTGAGTCTATGATTTTCTAGAAGTCCTATTGGAAGAGCACTTGATCACTGCTATTTCTAATTGGAACTCTAGCAACGCCATGGGACGGTCATTATCTGGGAATAAAATTCGTATGTGTTTATGTGACTATGTGCATACATGGAATGATTTATTGTTGTCCAATGTTAGGACATGATTGAGTTAGTTTCGGCACAATTGTGACTATGCCAATCTCGAGTGTTACCTTTATTAGGATGTCAAGACGTGGAAGGGGAAGTGGTAGGCATGATAGGCCTAGGAGGCATGAGATGCCAATACTGGATGAGATTCCAGTGCAGGAGGAGGGGACAGGGCAGGCAAATGTGGCTGAGCTAGTTGGGCAACAAGCCATGGGTGCTTTGGCACGAGAGTTAGCAGGGGTACTGAACATACTGAGGGCTAAGAACCTAGCACAGGCCCCAACTGCCCCAGTTGTAGAGACAGGACCACTCCTTCTAAAAATGGAGTTCTTCCGAACCCATCCGGATATTTTTGGTAGAAGATCCTAAGGAGCGATTAAAGGCTGAATGAGTGGCATCATAGCTTGTGGTTATATCTTTTAGAATTTGGGTAGAAGCGAGCTGACTAGAGACTTTAAAGGAGATTTCAAAGTCACTACAACTATGAGTATTTGTTGGGAGTACCTTAGAATTGCTAGAATGTATATCTAGTCTGGATGAATTTTATGTGGACTTGAAGTGCATTGTGTGAGCGTTTGGGTAAATTCTATGTTGCAGTGAAATTGTGTGGGTGGATGTAGACAAGTTCGCGTAAACTGTTAGTCATTTCGTCAAGTGAAAGAAATAGAGTGGATAGATAAAAATAATACATAAATTATTTGGTTAGGCAACTAAAGTTGTGGCTAAGAATTTTTGAGTAATGTGTTTGACACAATTCACAAGTTGCTAGCTGTATGAACCAGAGGCGATTTGAACATAGAAACTTAATCTTAAACAGTTTTACCACCCAAAGCTTGACCAAGCAACTGATGGCCTATACAAATTCTTCCCTGTTTCTAGTGTTCAAGAAAAATTACATGTTTGAAGCAATTAATCAAGTATATAAATTCTATATGTGAATTGATGTGACCACGATTACACCCCTCTATGAAATTGTCTTTGGAAGCTGGAGGAGCTCCACACCCATTCCCTAAGGCTCTCCTGCTCCCTCCTTAATCAAATCAATTGTTGACACTATAAGCCACTGTCACGACCCAAACCTACTCCTAAAAGTTTGGTCCATGACCGGCCTGTACATCGACCTCAAAACAAAATTTCATGAATATCTATTCAAATACGGGGCCTTAAGCGGAAGCAAATACCAACATAAAGATAATGCCCATTGAGCTTGTGCATGCATGAAGACTTGGATTAATTTAAGCATTTAAATGCACTTTCCATATATACATACAATCACAGAACTTGTATAGATCTTACATATAAATACATAAGACTCAATAACATACGTAATTCTCCAATACAAAGTTAAAGCCTCGACACAGAGGCGTAACCCGGGCGGCTTGACAAAGAGACGGACCTCGATACAACTTTAGTTTTGGTCCCTGATGGCTCACCTACATATATATAAAATAAAGGGGTGAGCTAACGCCCAGTGAGTAATATTAAAGTAAAGAGGTTAATGAATGATGTCCTTAACATTAGGAAAACATATTTCACAATTTAGAAACGTATCATAAATCTTTTCAATACAAACAGTTATCGTATCATAATCCATACCCTTTCGAATGGAATATATAATTGAACTTACGTGGTACGTGGTACGCCCACTTATACAAAAGGTTAGAAGCACATTTTAAAATAGGACATCCATTCATGCAGATAAAATAACACATCATAACATGAGTCATATAGCGATGTTAAAACCTTTGCATTCATATCATATGTTCTAAACGACCTCGGGTCCATGTATAACAAAACGGCCCGGGCCCAATCATATATCAAAACGACTTTCGGTCCAAACGTATCATATCGTATCATTGTATCTGATCATGGAGTAGATGGAACATCGACATGTCTCCACCTCTCACTACAGGAAATATGGGGTTAGGCGGCGTTTTTTTAACGGCGTTTTTCAAAACGCCATTGTTTCTAATATTTAACGGCGTTTTAGAAACGTCTTGTTTTTCTGTAATTGAAACGACGCCGTTTCAAGAATCAAAGACGTTTTTTAAACGCCTTGGAATGGTTTTTTGTTCGACCCCCTCCTTCTCTCCTGTTTCACCTTTATTTTGAATATGATAAGCAGTATAAGCGAAAATCTCAATCTCACTCTCGCGCTCTCACTCTCACTCTTACTTTCGTGGTCTCTCTCTCTCCGTCTCTCTCGCCCTCTCTGCACTGTTCGAAGTTCTCGCTCAAAATCGATTCAGATCGGTGATTCATCCGAGCCATTTCGAAGTTCTCTCTCAAAATCGATTCAGATCGGTGAGCTACTCTCTCTCTCTCCCCCTTTCTCTCTCTCGCTCTCTGTGCTGTCTAAACCCTAGTTATCTCTGTCAGTTCAGCTCTGTGATTTAGAGATTCAGCTTTGTAATTTTACTCACAATTCACTTTAATTTGTTGTTGCTTTGATTTTACAAGCTGATTTGTTGTACATTTTGCATGTATAATTTAAATGTTAATGGTTTTGTTTATCATACATTCTCAAACGGTGGAGGCTGGCCATCACTTGCTTGTGCTTTGTGTTTTTAATTAGGATTAAGATGTTATTATGTTGGTTTTTGTGAGATACAGAGGCTCTGGCCACTAGGCTAAACTCAAGTGTTTTGCTCTGGAAGCAAAACATTGAGAAAATAAGAAGCCAAAGATGTGGTGTGATTATAGCAAGAATTAGGTCAACTCCTGCTTAATATGGGAGAGAAGGTGGGGATTGCATAATGGTGTTTCATTTTGGTGGAAAAATGACTTGCTGTGCATATCCAATGATGAGTGGATAGAAGTAACTTAAATTGGAATCAAATGGAAGACAAACTTGCCTGGGGGCATAAATACTCATCAAAAGTAGCAATGCTGGAAGGCCCGGACGTAGAAGCACAATTACAATGCATGGAATCATACCCAGATTGAGGCTGTTCAAAGTTTCCTTCAGCACAATAATCGTCAATACTTTGTTGCAAGTTCGTTTGTTGTGCTGGTTGGAATTTATTATCAGGTAGAATACTGAAATTGAATGATGGGTAAGAGTCTTGCCCATACAGCTGTAGCCTCAAAGATTTGGTATTGATCAACTCGTTCCTCAAGGATTTGCTGTTCATCAATTCATTTCTCATGGGTTCGGCTTTTATCAACTCTTTCCTCAAGGATTCGGTTTTTATCAACTCATTCATCAAATGTTCAGTTTTTATCAACTCATTGGTCAAAAACTCGGATTTTATTAGCTTGTTACTCAAGGATTCTGTTTTTATCAAATCATTCCTCAAAGATTCATTCTGTGTCAAATTATTCCTTGAAGTTTCACTTTTTAAACCAATCAACTCATTCATCAAAGATTCGGTTCTGAGTAACTCGTTCAGGACACCACTTGCTTGCCCAATGCTAGCAATGTCTGGCTTTTCGGTGGTACCAAAGAACCCAGAATAGTTCCCAAAGGAGTTACCTGCCAAAAACTCGGTTTCCCCAGAGGAAAGACAATATATTACAACTTGTTGGGAACAAAATATTCAAAGACATATCTTCTTGTTCTTTTACTGCTACATAAAACAATAGTTTTCATTCTAGATAAGGATCCAGCAAAATAAAGTTGTATAATGACTTCTAAAAGAGCATGTTTTCATGCATGCATTAAAGATTTAAAGCTTGATGACAGTACCACTCACCTTCTGGCAAACAGATTTGATTCCTTTGGTGATGCCATATGTTGATTATTATCATTCTGAATCCATGAAAACTGTTGAACCTGCTCAACACTCAAACTGAAAGGTAGATGCATCCCATTTTGCAACTGCAAACAATGAAAATTGTCTGACGTGTTGCTTGACTCATTCTTCAAGGATTCTGTTTTCATCAACTCATTATTCAAACATTCAGTTTTTGTCAACTCATTCCTCAAAGTTTCAGTTCTTAAACCAATTAATTCATTCCTCAAAGATTCAGTTCCGAGTAACTCATTCAGGACACCACTTTCTTGCCCAGTACAAGCAATATCTTCTTTTTCAACAGTGCCAAAGTAACCCAAAACGTTCGCAAAGGAGTTACCTGCGGAGAGTTCTGTTTCCCTAGAAAAAAGACACCTAGACATGGATCCAGCAAAATTAAGTTGTATAATAACTTTTAACAGAGCATGTTTTCATGCATGCAAAACAGATCTGATGCTTGATTGACATGCCACTCACCTTTTGGGAGGCAAGTTTGGCTCCTTCAAATGTCGAACCTGTTTCATTAATTAAATATAAGGTATTACGTAATGGGATTGTTACAACTACCATGGCCTGTGAATCATCATCAACGGCTCTCTCACCACCGTCTTGCCGTTAATAGTGGCCATCAATGGTGGAATTGAAATTGTTGTGGATATGAAAATTGATGATCATGGGCATTGATGAGTTTGGTGGTGGTTGTGGAAAAGAGCATGGCTGTGGGGTGGAGATTGGGTACTGATTTGGTGGCAGTGAGGCAAAAGTGGTAGAGTTTTGATGGGTTTTGGTGGACTGTTTGAATGACGAGAGAAATAGTCGATAGTAAGTTGTAGCTTTGGGAAGAAGACTCAAGTATTAGGGGGTGTAGTTACTGAGGATAATTAGGTAAGGGAAATAAATTCATTTTATATTTTCTGTTGACTTAGTTAAAAGGCAAACACTGACAAGAGGTGCACTGTAATTTTTTTTTTTAATTTTTAATTTTTAATTTTTATTGTGTTGAGTTTTTATTAGACACTTGTGAAATTAAAATCAGTTAGTTTTGTGTGACTTAAAAAATGCTCTTGTAAAGCCAAAATGACATAATTCTGTAGTAATTAACAAAAATTCTCTAACTACTATAGCTCATTATAATAAATTAAAATTTTAGAGATAAAAATTTTAAAAAATATATTTTTAAGGAACAAAATATTTTAATAGTCAAAAGTTTCATTGTATTTTTAGTGGCTAAGTTAGACATTAGTAGTCCTTACATTTTATTCCTTGTGTCATTTTGATCTTACTTTCAATTACCTTTACTTTGACC
This sequence comes from Camellia sinensis, assembly GCF_004153795.1. Taxonomy (NCBI): domain Eukaryota; kingdom Viridiplantae; phylum Streptophyta; class Magnoliopsida; order Ericales; family Theaceae; genus Camellia; species Camellia sinensis. Next base: position 1,297,232 of record NW_021024611.1, on the reverse strand, counting down.
ATAGTTTACTTTTCGTATTTTAATACTTTTTTATTTTTCATATTTTAATATTTTCAATGAATTTTTTTTATAAAATTTTTAGACACGCCTAACATAAATACACTTAAAAAGTATAATATTTGTGAAAAAAATATTTAAAAAATCCACTAAATACTAAAAAATGCAAAAAATCAATACATTTTTCGTATTTTTATGTATTTATTAATTTTTAAAAATATTTTTTCACAAATATTTTACTATTTAGATACATCTAAGCAAGGTGCATCTAAAAAAGTAAAAAAATTAATTAAAATTTAAAAAATATTAACTAAAAACTAAAAAATACGAAAAGAAAACTCAGTTATCAGAAAACTTAAACCAAACATACTGATTAAGATTTTTTCCCCCAAAAATGATCGCTGAATTGATTGAAATTATTTCATTGAATTGATCAAATTTATAATTTTGTCCCAAAAAACATGACATAATCGTGTTAAATTTATGACATATTTTTATAGAATAATGCTAACAATTGTATCCAAATAGACCAAATTTAGATAGTCAAAATCGTGTTAATTGAATGACAAACTAAAATGACACAAAAACTAAAGTACATAAACTACTGGTATAATTTGCTCGTGATTTTTTTATAAATGTCAACAAATACAATAATCATGAGATACACATTAAATCTATGGCCATGAATTACAAAAAATAAAACAGAAAATGTGTCATAAAGTATTTCCTTACATTATATTTCAATTTTGGTGTTTGTGAAATATTGAAAAATATAAAAACTGTATATATTTTTATAGAATATTGCTAACAATTGTATCCAATTAGACCAAATTTAGATAGTCAAAATCGAGTTAATTGAAAGACATAAACTAAAATGACACAAAAACTAAAATACATAAACTATTGGTATAATTTGCTCTTGATTTTTTTTTTTTTTATAAATGTCAACAAATACAATAATCATGAGATACACATTAAATCTACGGCATTGAATTATAAAAAATAAAACAAAAAATGAGTCATAAAGTATTTCCTTACATTATATTTCAATTTTGGTGTTTGTGAAATATTGAAAAATATAAAAACTGACCCAACCCCATTCAAGTGTATTATACTGAACAAATTGTTATCATTTAAAAAAAAAAAAAAAATACTGAAACACAGTTGAATGAAATTTATTTATAATTTTTTTAAAAATAAAAGAAATTGATTATAAATAAATTAGTGGGTACACATAATTAATATCATATATAAATGATTTTAATCAAATAAAAAAAAGAAAAAAAAAATGGATGTTGTGCCTTGCACTTGCACACCCTCTTCATCCTTGCTCCGCGAGAATATTTGATAATATTCAATTGCATTGCAGCCACCCAGTCCTCTTCATCCTTGCTCCGCGAGAATATTTGATAATATTCAATTGCATTGCAGCCACCCAGTCCTCTTCATCCTTGCTCCGCGAGAATATTTGATAATATTCAATTGCATTGCAGCCACCCAGTCCTCTTCATCCTTGCTCCGCGAGAATATTTGATAATATTCAATTGCATTGCAGCCACCCAGTCCTCTTCATCCTTGCTCCGCGAGAATATTTGATAATATTCAATTGCATTGCAGCCACCCAGGCCTCTTCATCCTTGCTTTATCAATTTTTCTGATGGTACCCCGAGGTAAAACATATGCAAACAATCCTCTTGAATACCAATCCATCAACAACTCACCATTTTGGATTTTCAAAAGCTTCACTTCAAAGTTCAAATAATATGGATCAATAACACTAAACACAAAAGGGTAACAATTCACATCCCAATCAAGGTTAACCTTGTATGTTTTCACCCATAACCAATTTTTAACATCCTCCAATCGCCATATATCAATTAATCTTGCATCCAAATAACCAAAACATAATTTCACTCCCAACTTTAAGAGCCGCATCTTTTCATGCATTGGTCGTGAGTGACATTCCTTTCCTGGATGAGGCATGGAGCAAAATTGTTCAGTGCCCATGTTAAACCTCATGATGGAGTTGTTGCAAGGAGGAACGTTGTATTCATTTTCATATGTGTGTTTAACCATCCAATACAAATCTCTTTTTACAATTGTTGGGGTTGCAAAACACTTTGGCCGGTAAGAGACCAAATCAAGTTTTCTCCACAACTTATCCCCAATGGTAAGTATGTTATATTGAAAACAATTAGCTTTTTGGAGCACTTGAAGAACTCGAGATTCCATTGTCAGTGGATGGTAGAACACACATACATCATCTCGTTTTGCAGCTCTTTTAGATGCAAAATATGGTATTGAAGTTAATGCCAACCACTTCTTATACACCCTTCGACATTCTAAAACACAATTAGTTGGGAGTCTACTGAGGATATCAATGATGATTTCATCGGGAAGAAGTCCAATAAACCCCTCCTTATGAAGAGTATCTGAACAGACTAGTTGAACCCAAAGATGTGAAATCCATGTCAACCATTGAGCGACCATCGTATCTGAAGAAGTAGAAATACCAATCAAGCTCACCAAATAAAACATACTAATTTCATGATAGCAAGATGGAAAGAATTGAAGATAAAAGCATCACAATAAGATTTATGAAACATTTATAAGTCACTTCAGTAAAGTAACATAATGTAAGCTTCTTCAAATAGAACTTGGACGTAGAGCTCTACACATGATGCTCACATTAAAGCTTCTTAGTTTCATTATGTTGCGGCAATGTACTAAAATTTTCTACAAAATTCTCACTTAACAAGGAAAAAAAAAGCCTTGTGACATAGATGAATGCATAGATATACACAAACACTACAAAATAATGTGTCTAATGTGAAAATGCAAATGACAAAATTATACTAGCAACCTGTATGTGAATTTGAATCACTGGATTTAGATAATCCTCTTCTTTTTTTTGTTTTTTTGGTTATAAATATCACTGGATTTAGATAATCATGTGATTAAGCACACATTTTCATAGTCGACAACATGAACAAGAAACCCGAAGATGAAATAGATCTAATAAAAGAATCTCATATTTGATTAAGCATAGCTATCCATATTTTGACAACAGAACAATCCATCAAAAGATGAAATAGTTCTTATAAGAGAAGTGTAAGGTTGTTAAGATTGGGATCCTACATAGAATTGTTTTGGGGGTCTGCCGGATCGGATTGAGGATAATAATAATAATAATAATAATAATAATTTTTATATGTAATACTATCAAAATGTATATAGAATGACCCCAAAAAACATGGGAATGTAGCTCAAATGGTAGAGCTCTCATACTTGCTTCATAATTACTTGAGCTTAGTATGAGTAGATCAAGGTTCAAATCCTTGCATTCTCACTTATAAGGAATTTAAATTATTATTCTAGATCTTTTCTTAATAAAGAAATATATCAATTCAACGTATCATTCAAACATTAAAAACATAATAAAAGAAAATACCAACACTTGCACACCGTTCTCATTGTTTCTTAATGAAAAGAAGACGAACTAAACAAGGGAAGAACAAGTAAAAGACTAAAATAAATCATCATTGTCGCTGAAAATATCATCATTGCCGCAATCAACATTAATGTCATCACCACAATCATCATCATCACCCACGGTGTCATCCAACTCACAAAAAAAAAAAAGGTTAAAATTACTGTTTTTGTATCAAGTTGTGCTGAATTTTTTTTGGTTAAAAGAACTATTTTTTCAGCACAAGTTTAGGGAAAAAGAACTAAAGTAGTAGAGAAGGAAAAAAAAAAAAAACAGAACACAGAAAATCACATAAGAGGGAAGCAGAAACATGAAGAAGAGGAGGAAGAAGCAGAAAAAAAAATGAAGAAGAAAAAGTAAAAAAAACACAAAAACAAAAAACAAAAACAAAGCAAAACAAAAAAGAACATAGAACACAGTCGAACAGAGATAAGAGGACGAGGAGGAAAAAAGAAGTCGGAAGAAGAAAAAAATGCAGAATCGAATTCGAATAGAGAGAAGAAGAAGAAGAGTACCTCGTTCCAGTTCCAGAAAATCTGAATTTTAAGGTCCAATCTCTATTTCCCCAATTTGTTTTGCCCATCAATCTCACTTTTTTTCTCTCCTCTCTCCTTATCAATCAATTTTTTTCACACACATCTACTCAACTATAACAAAATATGAAATCATTCTAAACTTTAAAACTACTTTCCAAATATACAATCAAACAAACTAAAAAAATTTCTAAACTCTCTCTCTAATTTTTTTTTTATTTTTAAAATTATCTTAAAACACAAACCAAACACACCCAAAGTGATTGAGAATGAGAGAAGACAGAGGAGAGAGAAAAAATGATTGATTGATGTGTAGGAGAGAGTAAGTGATTTTGAAAATTTTTTTCAAAAAATTTGAACCAACAAAATTTTAAAAATTTTTCTCAAAAATTGTATCTTGAAATACAAACCAAACAAACTCCAATTTTTTTTCTCACCTTCCTTGTTTGGAAAGATACATTTTAGTAATTTTTTAATTTTTTTTTTCTAAAATATGAGGTAAAAAATATTAGTATGTTTGGAATATTTTTTGACTTTTTATAAAAAGATGTGCATAAAGTAAAGATAAAAAGAATCTTTGATTTTTGATATAAGATGCTTTTTTTTTATATATATATATTTTTTAGTGATTTTTTAAAAGATTGAATTGCCAAACGGACGCCTCAGAAGACGTATTTTGACTTTAAAACTAGCAAAATAGTAAATACCATCTTAAACAGAATTGGCTAGAGTCGTGATCTCGTAAAAATCTTGTATGATCCCATAACGATCATGTGCCAATCTTATAAGTGCAATCGAAAATGCGAGTTGGATCGATTTACGTATATTAATTAGATCATACGATCGGATCGTAATCTTAACAATCTTGAAGTATACTAGTTGATTCAATGGTGAAATATTCATGGCGTAGTTGAGTGAATGATAGCTTAAATAATAGTAGTGGTACTACATGTACTATTTAGTGTACTAATTAATGTACCAACATTAGTTATGACATTATTATTGATCACACTCATTATACAAATTATAAATACTAAAATTTCTTAAATAATGCGACATCATCAATTGGTACACTAATTATTGCATATAGTATTATTCAATTAATAATACATGTTTGTTTAGGGGACATAAATAATCAAACAATTTTGCATTTGGCTAAGAAAAATTGGGGTTCATATAAGGGACTACTGAATAAAAGTAGTTCATTTGTTGAATTTCATTCTCTCAAGTTCTCAACTAGTGCAAATCCATGTTGAAAGCATTCAATATAATGTAAATAATTTTATGGTGTTATTTATATAATAACTTCCATAATCTAAAATTGTTTATTATGATTTTCATAATTAATAACATAATGTGAAAAATAAATAACATATCCGAATTAGTTATGTGAAACTTTCGAGTGATTCATAATTGATTGAACATAAACCTAATATCTTAATATTAGTGAAAAAAATGTTTCTTTCTTTTGACCCTCTTTAGAATACATTATATTCAGAATAATTTGATGGTAGTTTGAATGTCCTTTTATAGGTAGAGAGATGACAAATTTCCTTATTCAATAATGATTTCACTTTCCCATCAAAATAGGATACTTAAAAAACACTCTTCTTGATTCACCAATTAATTGTAATAAAAAATATTGAATCATAATCTGCCAAATCTCTAATTTATATTACCATATTATGTGGATCAACATAATAACTAAATAATTAATTTAGTCTTACACATAAGCCAAACACAAAAGATGTTTAACAATTAATTGAGAACTGCTATGGCTCCAACAATCGAGCACAGGAGATTTATTTACCATTTTTTTCTTGTTCCCATCAGTTATACAAGTGTTCCCACTTTACTTTTGGCTAAGGTATGGAGCCAAGCCACTGTCGCAATAGTCTAGCCTGCAAAATGTCTGGTTTTGGCCCGGTTGCATGTTAGTGCTTCTACGCTCAGTCTTCTTGTGGAGTCCGACTATGGTACGTAAAAGTGGTATTTATTTGCATACCGTACACAAAAACGATTTTGAGCCTTTAGATAAAAATTTGGACTAAACTATTAGAGATTTTAAAAATTTTATCAAAATTTTTATTAAATATCTCACTCATGTGAGATAAAAATTTTAATTGAAGTTTTAGTATCTCTAACATTACTTGAATCTAGGATCTTGACCATCCAAAAATAAAATGGCAACCGGTTATAACCGGTCAAGAAAAACTCACTCTTTCATTTTCTCGTTCCACAGTTCGTCTCTACCCCATATTCTCTGCATTGTCATGGCTTAATCTCCATCCATTTGATTCATTGTTTCCGGCAAACTGCCCTTGCGACGGTCAACGACCCTCCCTGGTTCTTCTCACTTCCCCAGTTCCCTAGCCCTAGTTTTTTTCTCACTCTCTACTCGTTCTTCTCCTCTGCAGTGTTAATATTTTCTTTTAGAAATCAATGAAAGAAATTAGAATGGAGAGATTTTGAAAATTTTTTGTTATCTTTCCATTTGAAATCCATAAATTAAGAGATAATTATTATTTCCAAAATAATTAAATAGGTGTGGAAGAAGTTGAAAAAAAGGGATAATTATTATTTCCAAAATAATTAAATAGGTATGGAAGAAATTGAAAAGGATGTGTATGGGAGAAGTCAAAAAGGCTTGAGAGAAGTCAATAAGTGATGAGTTTGTGTTTTTTTTTTTAAATAAAAAAATTAAGAAATTAAGAATGAGATATTGGAGCTCTCACAAGACTTGTGAGTTAGAAACCTCATTTTCCTTATATAATATATAGATATAGATATAGATAAGAGTTGTTGTCGGTGAGTCACCTAATAGATGTAATTTAATATTTTCTTCTTGTCTTTCATGCAAATCAACTAATGGACATTGATGAGATAAGCTCGTTTCCTAATTGATAGATTATAACAATGCTACAAACAATTACAAATGTATCAACAAACGCATATCAACCATATAAAATTTTATGTTAACCTATGTCTACTGATGAAATTTATATGGAAATTTTATGTCTTAATCGATATATTTATTAGTGTTTATATGTAACACCCTCGAAATACAGTATGAATCAATCATTCATAAATCCATAAAAATAAGAAAAGTATTATATTTCATTCATCAGAATGTTCTTTACAAAAGATGTTACATGTTAACAACAAAACAGATGCCCTGCGGGCTTACAACTTTCCAAGTAAACACTTGGTTACAACAAAAAGAGTACTAACTCATACACATTAAGCCCTTGGCTTGAATTTACATGTAATACATCAAAAGTAATACGACAAAAGTATGTCCGCCTCTAGCCTCCCAAGCTATGTCCTTGGAGGTGGCATACTTTCTGTACTTGAAAATGATATTCCCATATAGGGTGAGCCACAGCCCAGTAGAAATATACTAAACCAGCCATGAACAATGTCTAAAAGATTAGCAATTGATAGATGGCCAACACTGATACAATCACATAAATCACATATTTATGTCATACGACTTATGAGTCCAAATTACTTTTCATTTTCCCTTTTTCAACAGATAGGCATATAAGCACTACCCACATTCTCAACAGATATGTACAACAACAATATCCACATTCTCAGATAAGCAAATAAGCTATATCCACACTCTACAACAGATATGTATAACAACAATATCCACAGATAAGAAGTTGTAGGCAAACTCTACCAATGGCAAGTGCCTCTCCCACGTCCCACTGAAGCCCAGGACACAACCCCGAAGCATATCCTCGAGGATTTGAATAGTACGCTCGGACTGCCCGTCAGTCTGAGGATGATAAGTCGT